>JAXQQM020071826.1:0-25243 GCA_034641835.2 Pinus albicaulis
TTCAAAAAAAATGAAGTCCAAAAAACTATTTCACATACGTCCAAGAAAAGTCTTCAAAAATGTTCTTTGAATGTACCTCCAAGAAAATTCCTTAAACCCAAAACAATTCTTTGCAAAATCAGATCAAGACTTTTGTAAAATCAGACCAAATGTGCGAAAATATGCAAAAATAATGAATGATTTCGCGGCAATTTATATTGCCGCAAAATGTTTTTTTGGAGGGGCTCGGCGGTACTTTCTGGCCAATGGAAAGTTAGGTAAAATTTCAGCTGAACTTTTTATAAATATTTCGGCCGAACTTTTTTGTCATTTCACCTAATGGTCATCGGTGCAAAAAAAAAATTTTGGTCGAACTTTGTTTAAGAGTTTGGCTGAATTAACGCGTCACCAGTTACACAGAACCAAGCTCTGAATACGTATCTGTAACTTTTGACAGATTAAACTCCATGAAACATTTTGAATTAACAGTTGGAACCAAGACAAGCATTTTCAGAATTGAATCTACTTTCAGGAAATATAACTTTTATGGATTTTCAAAAATATTTACTAATTTTAATTAATTTTGTAATAAAATGGGTGCAAACAATTTTGGAAGGTCATTGTGATTCAGTGAAATAAAAATTATGTATCTTCCAAAATACATTGTAAAAAAAATTGAAAAAATTATGGTACATTACATTGGTATGTTGTCTCTAATGGGTAGCTTTTAGATTTTTAGTTTATAACTTATATGTTAAGAAATTTCTTGCATCGTGAAACATATTCAAAATATGCAGTTTTTTCATACTGGACCAGTTCAAAAAATTCTAGTAATTATGATATACATCCATTGGATTTGTAAATATGACGAAACCGAAGTAGACTCTGTCTAGATTGTTGTAACACATTTTGTTTCTCAAAAACACAAATTTTCAAAGAATACAACATTGCGTATTAACATGACTTCTTATGAATCTGTTGATTGTTAAAAAAAACACACTCAAAGAAACGCTAAGTTGACATATCAAATGTGTATAAAAAAATTCAAAAATATAAGTAATAAAAAGCTAACAAAATTTCTGACAACTTTTATTTTTATTGCAAAATGAAATTCTAAACAGAAAAAGTTGTTTTAGCTTGTAGAAAGTTGAAGAACCGAAAAAAAAAATGAAATTTTTTTCTCAAAAAAGGGCAAAAAGTGTAACCCAACTTCACATTTTCACCCGTTAATTGTTTCAAATATATTTTTAATAAAATAAAAAAATATTCAATGTAAAAAACATGCACACATTAACATATAATTGTGATATTTTCCCTTCTTTCCAACTTAGTGGACATCCTTCTAGAAAAATCCCTTTTAATGAAGCAGATATATCCATAGTGATCCATTGATATTTGTTCATAAACAACTCTTCCATTTTGGACTTTTATATCTCAAAACTATAGTCATTAAATTTATGCATCTTTATTTTTAAACTACTTGAAACTATTTGATTACACCATAGGAATCATTTCGATATATCTCCCATTTTAATGGGGTGTATCACATTTCGATAAAAACACATTAGCCATAAAAGTTTCCCATTGAAACCAAAAGTGATTTGATACAAAACATAGGTTATAACCTTATATAGTTTAATTGTTTCAAATAGATTTTTAATAAAATGAAAAATATTCAATGTAAAACACATAGTATTTAGAAACAAAAAGTAATTTGATACAAAACATAGGTTTTAACCTTATACTATGTTAATTGTTTTAAAAATAGATTCTTAATAAAATGAAAAATATTCAATGTAAAACACATGCATATTAACATATAATTTTGATATTTTCCCTAATTTCCAACTTAGTCCATCCTTCTAGAAATATCCATTTTAATGAAGCAAATATATCCATAATGATCCACTGATATTTGTTCACCAACAACTATTCCATTTTGGACTTATATATCTCAAAACTATGCTCATTGAATTTATGCATCTATATCTTTAAACTACTTGAAACTATTTTATTACACCATAGGAATCATTTCGAGAAAATCACATTAGCCATAAAAGTTTCCCATTGAAACCAAAAGTGATTTGATACAAAACATAGGTTTTAACCTTATATAGTTAATTGTTTCAAATAGATTTTTAATAAAATGAAAAATATTCAATGTAACACACATGCACATTAACATATAATTGTCATATTTTCCCTTCTTTTCAACTTAGTGGACATCCTTCTAGAAAAATCCCTTTTAATGAAGCATATCTATATCTGTAGTGATCCACTGATATTTGTTCACAAACAGCTATTCCTTTTTGGAATTTTATATCTCAAAACTATGCTCATTGAATTTATGCATCTATATATCTTTAAATAACTTGAAACTATTTTATCACACCATAGGAATCATTCCCATATATCTCCCATTTTAATTGGTGTATCGCATTTTGAGAAAAACACAAATTAGCCATAAATGTTTCCCATTGAAACCAAAAGTGATTTGATACAAAACATAGGTTTCAACCTTATATAGTTTAATTGTTTCAATTGTATTTTTAATAAAATGAAAAATATTCAATGTAAAATATGTATAGTATTTAGAAACAAAAAGTAATTTGTATCATAGGTTTTAACCAAGTATATAGTTAATTGTTTTGAAAATAGATTCTTAACAAAATGAAAAATATTCAATGTAAAACACATGCACATTAACATATAATTGTGATATTTTCCCTTCTTTCCAACTTAAGTCCATCCTTCTAGAAATATCCCTTTTAATGAAGCAAATATATCCATAGTGATCCACTGATATTTTTTCACCAACAACTATTCCATTTTGGACTTATATATCTCAAAACTATGCTCATTGAATTTATGCATCTATATCTTTAAACTACTTGAAACTATTTTATTTCACCATAGGAATCATTTCAATATGTCTCCCATTTTAATGGGGTGTATCACATTTCGAGAAAGAACACATTAGCCATAAAAGTTTCCCATTGAAACCAAAAGTTCAATTTTCTACAAAACATAGGTTTTAACCTTATATAGGTAATTGTTTCAAATAGATTCTAAATTTAAAATGAAAAATATTCAATGTAAAACACATGCATTAACATATATAATTTTGTGACACTTTCCCTTCTTCCAAACTTAGTGGACATCCTTTTAGAAAAATATTTTTTAATGAAGCAGATATATCCATAGTGATCCACTGATATATGTTCACAAACAACTATTCCATTTTGGACTTTTATATCTCAAAACTATGCTCATTGAATTTATGCATCTATATTTTTAAACTACTTGAAACTATTTCATTACACCATATGATTCATTTCGATATATCTCCCATTTTAATGAGGTGTATCACATTTCGAGAAAAACACATTAGCCATAAAAGTTTTCCATTGAAACCAAAATTAATTTGATACAAAACATCTAGGTTTTAACCTTATATATAGTTAATGTTTCAAATAGATTTTTAATAAAATGAAAAATATTCAATGTAAAACACCTGCATTAACATATAATTGTGATATTTTCCCTTCTTTCCAACTTAGTGGACATCCTTCTAGAAAAATCCCTTTTAATGAAGCAGATCTATATACATAGTGATGCACTGATATTTGTTCACAAACAACATTTCGAGAAAAACCAAATTTGATACAAAAACATAGGTTTTAACCTTATATAGCTGATTGTTTCAAATATATTTTTAATAAAATGAAAAATATTCAATGTAAAACATGTATAGTATTTAGAAACAAAAAGTAATTTGATACAAAACATACGTTTGAACCAAGTATATAGTTAATTTTTTTGAAAATAGATTCTTAACAAAATGAAAAATATTCATTGTAAAACACATGCACATTAACATATAATTGTGATATTTTCCCTTCTTTCCAACTTAATTCCATACTTCTAGAAATATCCCTTTTAATGAAGCAAATATATCTGTAGTGATCCACTGATATTTGTTCACCAACAACTATTCCATTATGGACTTATATATCTCAAAACTATGCTCATTGAATTTATGCATCCATATCTTTTTAAACTACTTGAATCTATTTTATTTCACCATAGGAATCATTCGATATGTCTCCCATTTTAATGGGGTGTATCATATTTCGAGAAAAAACACATTAGCCATAAAAGTTTCCCATTGAAACCAAAAGTTCAATTTGATACAAAACATAGGTTTTAGACTTATATAGGTAATTGTTTCAAATAGATTCAAAATTTAAAATGAAAAATATTCAATGTAAAACACATGCATTAACATATATAATTTTGTGACACTTTCCCTTATTCCAAACTTAGTGGACATCCTTTTAGAAAAATCTCTTTTAATGAAGCAGATATATCCATAGTGATCTACATAGTGATCTACTGATATATGTTCACAAACAACTATTCCATTTTGGACTTTTATATCTCAAAACTATGCTCATTGAATTTATGCATCTATATTTTTAAACTACTTGAAACTATTTTATTACACGATAAGATTCATTTCGATATATCTCCCATTTTAATGAGGTGTATCACATTTCGAGAAAAACACATTAGCCATAAAAGTTTTCCATTGAAACCAAAAGTGATTTGATACAAAACATCTAGGTTTTAACCTTATATATAGTTAATGTTTCAAATAGATTTTTAATAAAATAAAAAATATTCAATGTAAAACACATGCATTAACATATAGTTGTGATATTTTCCCTTCTTTCCAACTTAGTGGACATCCTTCTAGAAAAATCCCTTTTAATGAAGCAGATCTATATCCATAGTGATCCACCGATATTTGTTCACAAACAACATTTCGAGAAAAACCAAATTTGATACAAAAACATAGGTTTTAACCTTATATAGTTAATTGTTTCAAATAGATTTTTAATGAAATGAAAAATATTATATGTAAAACACATGCACATTAACATATAATTGTGATACTTGCCTAGTGGACATCATTCTAGAAAAATTCCTTTTAATGAAGCAGATATATCCATAGTGGCATTGATATTTGTTCATAAACAATTCTTCTATTTTGGACTTTTATATCTCAAAACTATGCTCATTGAATTTATGCATCTATATTTTATTAAACCAAAAGTGATTTGATACAAAACATAGGTTTTGGACCTTATAGGTAATTGTTTCAAATAGATTCTTAATTTAAAATGAAAAATATTCAAATTAAAACAAATGCATTCTTATACACCCTTATGTCTACGTAAAGTAGTGTGAGTGATTCCATGGGTCCTCTACACCCTTCATAGGGTATAATTGGGACAGGTAGTGTTAACTTCTACAAGTTCTATAGGCAGAGTCTGTAAAGGGCCAGATAGCCTCTAGATCTCATCTTTTATGAAAGGTGACATATCTAGTAAATGCCCTTACATTCAATCTCTGGAATAGATCTAAATAGAAGTTCTTCATTTTAATATCCAATGTAAAACAAATGCATTCTTATACACCCTTATGTCTACGTAAAGTAGTGTTAGTGATTCCACGGGTTCTCTACACCCTTCATACGATATAATTGGGACAGGTAGTGAACTAACTTCTACAAGTTTTATAGGCAGAGTCTGTAAAGGGCCAGGTAGCCTCTCGATCTCATATTTTATGAAAGGTGACATATCTATTAAATGCCCCTACATTCAATCTCTGAAATATATCTAAATAGAAGTTCTTCATTTTAATATCCAATGTAAAACAAATGCATTCTTATACACCCTTATGTCTACGTAAAGTAGTGTGAGTGATTCCACAGGTCCTCTACACCCTTCATAGGGTGTAATTGAGACAGGTGGTGAACTAACTTCTACAAGTTCTATAGGCAGAGTCTGTAAAGGGCCAGGTAGCCTTTGGATCTCATCTTTTATGAAAGGTGACATATCTAGTAAATGCCCCTACAGTCAATCACTGGAATAGATCTAAATAGAAGTTCTTCATTTTAATATCCATAAAACACAACCACTTTAAGTTAAACTATGTACATGTGTCATTTCTCCCACAAACTAAAGGCTTCCTCCCATTAATTCTAGATGTGAATTCTACCATAAACTTTTTAAGTCAAACTTTAAGATAAACCATGCACATGTCATTTATCTCATGATCTTGTGTCATTTCTCCCATGCATTTGCAATAAATGTCAATTTAATATATATTTTTATTGAATTTGTTTTTTTTTTCAGGGATAAGAAAACCATTAAATATGGTTGAAAAATGGAAATTATGCATAGAAGTTTCTTGCTATCCCAATCCAGGGAAAGCAGTGATTACATATGTGCTTTCCAATATTGCGACTAGCAAAGTCATCCAAAGGAAAATGAATATACCGGGAAGAACAACAAACAACGAGGCATATTATATTGGATTGATAGAAGGCTTGGGAACAACGATGAAGTATGGATCAAATGGAATTGTAGTTTTCACCAATTCTGAACTTGTGTGAAACCAGATGAATGGCGTGTGCCAAGTTAAAAAGGAGAGGCTAAAAGAACTGCATGGAATATCAAACAATATTGTTAGCCAATTTCAATTTTTTAGTATAAGGCATTGTAAAAATGTGAATAAGATGTCTACAGATCTATTGTGTGGGGCAATGCCAATTCATGATTCATCTATCAAAGATGAATTATAATTATACAGAGAAATGCCAATGCAAGATTCATCTCTCAAAGATGAATTGGTTTTGAGATGCTCTTCTTCAAAAATTCAAGATTCATCTCTCAAAGATGAATTAGTTTTGAGACGCTCTTCTTCAAAAATTCAAGATTCATCTCTCAAAGATGAATTAGTGTTGAGATGCTCTCCTTCAAAATTTATTGATCGACATTGTAACATATCTTGGATATGTGTGTGTTGTGTACTTATAAATGCGTCTTTTTTAATGACCATGTGATTTTTTCAATTATATACCAAGTGTGCTCCCACCACACCATGTAAAGCACAACTTGGTGAACTTCACATTTGCAACAAGTGGTGAACTTCACATTTTTATAAAATTAAAATGCGGGGACTTCAACAAATTTTTGTTTAAATGGAGTTTCACTTATTTTTTAATGACAATGTGTTTTTTTCAATTTTATACCAAGTGTGCTCCCACCATGTAAAGCGCAATTTGGTGAACTTATCATTTTTATAATTTTTTTTGCTTAAATTGAGTTTCACACATCAATTAGTGCTTTGAAAGTTGTGTTTTACATAATTTGTGTATAGTAAATTACATTAATTTTCTGAAATTTATTTTGAATTTATTTTAAATTAGTCATTTAAAAAAATAATTGTAAATGTCCACCATAGATATATATATCATGGAGGATGAACAATGAAGATCAATAGAATCCCATCTCTCTATGAGAGTAGGGGATTAGGGATCGAGGAATGTTCATGGTATTTAAATATAATCTTAAATCTCCATACATATGTGTACATATGGAATTGATTTTTTATCAAATTTGTGAGTTAAATTAGTTGTTAATAAGTTTTATTTTTTATTTTTTAGGAGCTAAGAGGAGAAGGGTCTCTACTCCATCCATGGAGCATGCCCATGGTTCACCCAGTCATGGTATGGTTTGAACGCAATTTAATCAATGAATATGTACGTGTGTATTTATATGTATGAATGTATTTTTCAATTGATTATAAATTCGTATTTGTTTATGAAGCTTCTCTCTCATCTCGAGAGGTTGGTGGTGGTTCAAATCCCCTTAGAGATCCATCAATAAGTGCTAGCAGGTTGCGTGAAGGTGGTGATATTTTTTCCCTCGGAGGCCAATCAATAGTTGGTGGTGCTGGTTTTCAGTAGGGTCGTTCTAGTTCTCAACAGTTTCAGGGTGGGGAAGATGCTAGCCAACCACGTCGAGGTTGCCATCAATTTCAATATTTTTTTCATTCAATTTCTACAAATTTGTTTACATGTGTTTTTTCTAATATACAAAATTTTATATATTGATGTAGAGGCTGAAAATGCTCCAAATGTTTGTCAAAAAAGATGCAGGGAAGAACACTACATTCAAGAAGAAGGTTGTCCACCCACCACGACTTATCCAACCGACATTTATGATATACCCCGGGAAAGAAGCATTGCACAATGCACCTTAGAAAGGTGTCAAAAACTTCATGCAAAATTGCAGAGAGATCTCATGGATTTGACTCTACCTGCTGAGATTCGACAAAGATTGGAAATAGTTAGACATTCCTTAGGCGAACTAGTAGCTGTGAACCGAAATCTTGGGCCAACGACTGATACATTTGTAGAAGTCATGAGAAAAAGAAAGGAAACAGTAATGGGTCCTGATAAATGGGAGGATGTAAAACAAAGAGTTACAAAAGAAATGGCGAAGTCAATGTTTAATTTCAAAGAAGGGCTGAAAAGAAAAATGTTGAAGGTGCAATATTTCAAACACTCTAATATAGCTCACTATTTGTATGATAGGCACCTTGCAGCCTATGAAAGACTCCCATGGAACGATGAGGTTCCTCTTTATTTTGCAAAATTGCTTTATGTAGAATTTTTTTTGAAAATGAAACCCAATTACAATGACCTTCCGTCAGAATTTTTTGCTCGTGGGAAAGGTCGATTGTGTGACTGTAGGGACGTTAGGCATGATGTTGAGTTGCCTTGCCATGAACCACTATTGGTGAGTCTACCTTTTCGGGTCGAAACTTTGCAGTTAGAGATGGATGCCACTTCTCAAATTAGTCGAGAAGGAAGGGATGCCATCATCGACAATGTTCATAGCGGATTGGGTGGAGTCGATGTTTTTCTAAATCAACAAAGAACACGTGAGAATGCACGCGCCAATTTTGTGTATTGTACAGATGAAGAGATTGACAACATGAGTGTTGAAGATCTCATAATATATGCAAAGAATTTTCAAAATGGTTGGCAAGACCTAATTCTTCATGAGGAAGAGGGCACGAGAACGATATGAGTTAATGGTTAGCGTTCAATTATTTTAACACTTACATGTACAATTTGTAATAAATACACATGTATATGTATACATTTATTTGTATGTACATTAATCTAACAAAAATGTATCATTATATGTTAAAACACCATTTGCAGTTGTCATGCATGATGAATGACGAAAATGTTAATATCACGTTCGGAGCCTCTGGTTCAAACAATTAAGATGGGTCTCACCATCAAGATATGTTGGCAAATGTTAGTGTTTTTTAGTGATATTGTTAAAATAAATAATTGTGCACACATGTACATGTACATATATAATAATAAAATGTTTTAACAGATTTCGATTCCGTTCAATGTTTTGGGATGGAGGTACCTTCTTCTTCCTTGGGAGATGTACCTTCTACTTCCTTAGGAGATGTGGTAGATCCACAACAAGTATGGACAATTTTTCACTTTTAAAATTTATGTTTAAGTTATATATATTCCACCTCAAAAAGTTCCATTAAAAATTGAGATATATATCTATATCTTGAGTTATTTTAAATTTTTTGAATTTTAGGTTTTTAGAGATTTTCTTTTGGAGCCTCTCTTAGGAGATGTCCCAAATTCACCTGCAGAAGTATTCAATTTTCACTTTTAAATATATATGGTTTTTTTAAAGTTATAATCTATAAATTGAAGTTTAAAATTTTTATTATAAGGTGAGATCTTGATCTTGAGTTATTTTATACTTTTAAAATTTTGAATTTTAGGTTTCTATAGAAGATTTCTTTAATCCACGGACTCTAGCGACGGAGATAGGAACATCCACACCATTTCAACCATTTGAACAAATTGTCTAATTTTTTTTTTAATATTATTGAAAATAATTTTATATATACATGCATTTTCATCTGAAATTTTTTAATATATATATGTAACTATACATGTATATTGTACAGTTTATTGTTGGAGATGTTCCCATGGGGGAAGTTGTAGCAGGCGAGCAACAAATGGAGAGGGAACCTCATGAGGTATTGCATGATCTTTTTTTATATTTTTTTTTTTACATGAAGTTCTATATATTCTCACTCATTTTTAAAACATCAAATTTTAATGTTTGTACGTGCATTGTGTACAGGTTCCCCATGCTTCGCAAGATAGCGCGTGGATTGAGACTCTGCTAGGAAAGACACTACATCCATTTGTATTTGATGGACATGATTTGTAGATTTGATTGAGATTTCTAGTCTTAAATTTACTTTTTTATATATTATCTAGATGCACAGTCATATATATATATATATATATATATAACTTGATACTTGATACTTGTGAGATCTACAATTTTTGGACATATTTTATTGTGTTAATATAATTTGTTTTGTTTTTGAAAGTTAAGTTTTGGATGGTTGAAGTACTTTTGGCATGTGAATGTGAAGTAATGTTGTTATATAATTTGTTTGGTTTTTAAAACTTAAGTTTTGGATAGTTGAACTACTAGTAATGTTGTCATCTATAAATTAATATTTTGCTTTTGAACTACATTTGGCATGTGAAGTAATGATGTGTTATAATTTGTTTTGTTTTTAAAACTTAAGTTTTGAATGCTTGAAGTACATTTGGCATGTGAAGTAATGTTGTGATCTATAATTTTTTGTTAAATTAAAGGTTAAGTTTTGGATGGTTTCAATCTACATTTGGCATGTGATATAATGTTAAATATTTTTATTGGATAGTTGAACTATAATTGGCATGGCATGTGAAGTAATGTTGTGATATAATCAAAAAGTTTTTAAAACTCAAGTTTTGGATGGTTTCAATCTACATTTGGTATGTGATATAATGTTAAATGTTTTTATTGGATAGTTGAACTACAATTGGCATGGCATGTGAAGTAATGTTGTGATATAATCAAAAAAATTTTAAAATTCAAGTTTTGGATGGTTGAAGTACATTTGGCATGTGAAGTAATGTTGTGATCTATAATTTTTTGTTAAATTAAATGTTAAGTTTTGGATGGTTTCAATCTACATTTGGCATGTGATATAATGTTAAATGTTTTTATTGGATAGTTGAACTATAATTGGCATGGCATGTGAAGTAATGTTGTGATATATAATCAAAAAGTTTTTAAAACTTAAGTTTTGGATGGTTTCAATCTACATTTGGCATGTGATATAATGTTAAATGTTTTTATTGGATAGTTGAACTACAATTGGCATGGAATGTGAAGTAATGTTGTGATATAATCAAAAAGTTTTTAAAACTCAAGTTTTGGATGGTTGAAGTACATTTGGCATGTGAAGTAATGTTGTGATCTATAATTTTTTGTTAAATTAAAAAAGTTAAGTTTTGGATGGTTGATCTAAATTTGGCATGTGATATAATGTTAAATATTTTTATTGGATAATTGAACTACAATTGGCATGACATGTGAAGTAATGTTTTGATATAATTAAAAAGTTTTTAAAACTCAAGTTTTAGATGGTTGAAGTACATTTGGCTTGTGAAGTAATGTTGTGATCTATAATTTTTTGTTAAATTAAAAAAGTTAAGTTTTGGATGGTTGATCTACATTTGGCATGTGATATAATGTTAAATGTTTTTATTGGATAGTTGAACTACAATTGGCATGACATGTGAAGTAATGTTTTGATATAATCAAAAAGTTTTTAAAACTCAAGTTTTGGATGGTTGAAGTACATTTGGCATCTTAAGATTTCTTTTGATCTCTACATACTCTTCTCTTGTTTGAGTGAAAAAATTTAAAATGGTAAGAACATAGCTTCTCAATTTAACTAACCATATCAATTGAGCTCTAATTGAAAAAAAAGTAAAGAAAAGTTAACATGCCAACAAACATGTCAGAAAAATAACATTTGTGGTTGTCATTTTTATTGGAATAGCTAAATGATATTTTAAGGATTCTCCATCCAAAAAAAAATTCAATGAAGAGAATCCTTAATATGATTTAGTTATTCCAATAAAAATAGCAACCAAGGATGTTATTTTGTTGGCTTTTTGGTTTATTTTTTATTTTTTTTTCAAATAGAGCTCAATTGATATGGTTAGTTGGATTGAAAAGCTATGTTATTTTCATTGAAATTTTTTTTTCACTCAAACAATAGTATGTAGTATGTAGAGATAAAAAATAATCTTCAGATTACTTTCAAGTACAATCAAGTGTTCCAAACATTTTCCCACATGATGATACCTTCATTGATCTCTAAAGAGTAGTTCATGGGCTATATGTTCTGCCTCTTTTCCATATAAATCCCTTTAATTTTGATTGGAAATATAAGAAGTAGATATATGTTTGTTGAATTGGGGTCTTTGTCATTAATGCGCTCAACTAAGTAGCCTTGTTGATTTATAAATTGGTAAATTGATGACATTCAGTTAATTGCATTCTAGAACATATATATTTAGTTGCCTCTTTCCCATATAAATCCCTTTAATTTTGATCGGAAATATAAGAAGTAGATATATGTTTTTTGAATTGAGGTCAATGTCATTAATGCACTCAACTAGGTAAGCTTGTTGATTTATAAATTGTTAAATTGATGACATTTAGTTAATTGAATTCTAGAATATATATATATATATATATATCCAATATGTACACAACATTTTTCATCAATGCACATAGAACATATCCAACCATCATGAAGACAAATTTTTTACTATATTTTCAATCAGGAATAGAGATGTGGGTCAAATCCCACCAAAAGTCGGAGAAGTGCTCCGAGTCTCTTGTCTGAAAGGAATATTTGTACAAAATTATACTATGGATGATTTATTTACATTTTGGATACTTTTTACCAGAAAATACAACAAGAAAAACTAGGCGTGCATTCAGTTCGTGTATATATCCAGTACGTGCAACATTTTTCATCAATGCACATAGAAAAACTACTTTCAGTTAATTGCATTCTAGAACATATATATTGAGTACGTGAAACATTTTTCATCAATGCACATAGTAAAACTACTTGAACAATTAATTGCATTCTAGAACACACACACACACACATACACACACACACACACATATATATATATATGCAACATTTTTCATCAATGCATGTATAGAAAAGCTACTTTCAGTTGATGCTAGAGTGTGCATGTACCAAAACAATTTGTACATGTGAAAACACTTGCACAGATAACATAACAAGTCAGCTCAATTTTTAGTTGAGTACTCGAAGTTATAAAACATATAATCCAAAGAGAATAAATTGTTGGGCAGTTCAATCAAAAAAATTCCAATGGAATGCCATCTTCAATAATCCGTTCATGATCGGATTTTGACATTTTCCATTTCTTAATTTTCGTTTTTTTCTTTGATTGAACCTCTATCAACTTTATGCATGTTGCACACACCAAGTGACTATATTGACAACTTATGACATCAGGTTCATAGTCTTCAAAGTAAACAAAATCCCCACTTTGATTAGTTTGTCTGAAAAAATAACCTTTCAGTATAATAGATCCTCTTTCATATGGAAACCCGTGATCATTATAGTTTTCTAATAATTTCATTTTTCATTCAGTGCAACGCATCAAATAATACTTCACATTTTCATCGTTGTCAGTAGGTGCAATTACAGCAAAAACATCTCCTGCACAATAAAACAAACTTAACAAAATTATACATATTCAAATTTATTTCTAGATATTTATCATTAGAAATCAATTCAAATGTTACCTTCTCTAACAAGATCAGAAACTCCATCACCATCAGATGATATTGTAGTCTCCTATGATTGCATTTCTTCAAACATTGCAACGGACATTTTTCCCTTTGTATTTAGCTCTGTATGTTTCCAATCTTTTACATACATTTTGTTTTCACAAACGTCATTGGATTTTGTGTTGTCTATGCAAATAGGACAAAAACAATAATATTTTCTTTTATCCAATGCAAACACATTTCTGGATGACTTTGTTTTAATTGAATGCAATTTTCAAGTCCCTTTTATTGTTTCAATGTCATTTCCAATTGATCTATCTACGTCTTCGATCCCAATATGCCAAAAAAACCTTTATATGGAAAATTTAAAGAAGAATGTAAATATGATATCAAAATACAATCAAAGATAATCATTGTGATAAATGTACATTGTTTAAAATTAGATATCCAATAAAAATTAAATTGAATGTACCTTCGCACTTCCCTTGATCGGTTAGTCTCATGGCTTAGAGCAGTGATGCACCATTGAACAAATTATTTCGTGTCCACAAGTCGGCTTGCAGAGGGGTTCATTTTATATCTTCAAAGTGCTCGTTTTATGCATGCCCCTGCACCGTCATGTTCTCCTTTTCCATGGCTAGTCTCAAAGAAATTCCAATAATGTTTAATGCAGGTTTTCTTACGAAGACAACACAACCAAAAGAATAATCGTGCAGATTTGAATTGACCTGCGCATCCATCTGACCATATCTAATGTTCATTGAATGTTATTCCATGATTTTTCAAGGAATCATAATTTTTTCCAAAACAATGTTGTACAAAATATGTATCATGTGTACGATCGTCACTGATATAAAAGTGATATTCTTTAATAATATGTCGATTTTCACTGGTGCTTTCGATATGATAGATGTTTTGTTAAGCATGTCTATATAGAATATGGACGAGCATGGAGACTTCGTCAGAATGATAGTATTCACTCTGAATTTCTTTTTGTGGAACAAATGTGTAGTTTTCTGCAAAATCAATTACTGACAAAATGGTTCCCAGTGGAAAAACTTCATAGGATTTTTTGAATTACAACTCTTGCCATCGAGCTCTATGGGAATTCTTGGTGTATTTGTAAATTTCTACCTCAAACTTTCTGAAAAGGTCTATCACAAAAATTTATTCTTCTTGTAATTCAATTCTTTTAACACTATTTTCACCTTGAATCGATGTATGGATATATTCATATCTCTTCCATTTCACTTTCATGTTGGACAATGATTGATCATTTATATCAATATGATATTTTTTTTGAAATTTAGTCAAATTTCCACAATCATCGCATTGTTTACCACCAACACATTTCTTTTCGTAAAATAGTTCATCGCTTTCTCTTTCACATAGAATTTGAGATATGAAATCACGGATAGTGGAAGGAGGTGAATCCTTCCAAAATGTTCTACCAAAATCAAGGAATGTGTCATAATATAACTCAAATTCCACATGATAACGGCAACAACAAGTGTCGTGTACGATGATAGGTTTTACATACCATGGTTTTTGTTGAACAAAAGAACTGATTGAAACATGAATTTCACGATTCTCTTCTTTGAACTTGTTGAACAACTCTATCTGAGTGGTTTCCAAGAAATGTTTTTCATGTTCTTTGTATCGATTTCGTGTTATTCTTCTTCGCATCACATGCCTTGCAGTTTGCGAAACACGCAAATTTTTCTTCCAATATTCATATATTATTTTTTTAACATTTTCTCCAAGTATATCTTTGTATGGTTGCCTACAAATAGCTCTCCAACAAGCGAGTTCATCATTTACATTTATTTGCAACTGAAATTTTTTATGTTTGTGGAAAGCTTTTCGCGAGGTTCCTAATTCTCGTGCCATACCAAGCGATTCTCTTTAGTACTTGATGAAACCACTGCCATATGTATTGCTCTACGTACAACTGAAAATTTTTTATGTCTAGATCTTCTAATTGAATTTATAGCACTATTTATATTTTGTATCACATTTTCCTTCATTTTTTTTATCTTTGGTTGATTTTCGAATACCCAATAAAGTCGTAGCTTCTTTTAATTTCCTTAATGATAGGAGACCTTTCAACATTTTTGCTTGAATTGTCACCTTTTCCTTTATGAAATACTTATAAAAAATACGATTAACACAATATCGTATATAATGGTTACATTTTTATCTCCATATTTGTGAGTGTCAACATTTTCTAACATCTCATCATCGACATTGAATTCACCTGTACATATTCGAATGAATAGTACATAATAAGTTTACATTTTCAATAAATAACTAAATTAATAAATATATGTATAATTTCAATAATACGTGCATGTGTTCAACATATATATATATACCTTGTGATTCAATTTCTTCACTTGAATTTCTTTCAACATTTTCACCATCTTCAATCATTGGTTCAATATCTCTTTCACTTTCTCTTTCAAAATTTTGTATCTCATCATCAATGTTTTGAGGAATATCTCTTTCTGTTTACATTGCAAAATATTTTTCAAATTAGTTCATCAAATAAAAATTAAGCTTCACATTTTACACTAGGAAAATTTTAAATATATCAAAATCATAATATTTATATTTACATACCTGTTTCAACTTCTAGTTGAGGTTGATTTTCCCCTTCAATATTTGAGAGTGCTTCTATCTTTCTTTTGCGAGATTGTCTTGTCTCTTCTCTACGTTCCTCAGGGTCTCTTTTTCGATCATATTTTCTCGTACAATTCCTTCGATTTCCCATGATAATAGAGTATGAAGTTCAAAAAAATTCCTTCAAAAATTTAGACAAAAACTCAATTAAAAAAAACATCACAAAAGATTTAATTTAAAAAAAAAACTCATTTTAAAATTTTTGCAAAAAATACATACTCCAATCCAAAACACTTACTTTAAAAAATTCGAGAAAAAAATGTCTTATAAAAATGAAATGAAGCTCAAAATATTTCCTTCCAAGTCCTACAAAAAAATTTCATTTAAAAAGTTAGACAAAAACTCATTTTAAAAAATCATTATAAAATATTTACTTCAACCCAAAACACATACTCTAAAAAAATGTCACTTCAAAAAATCCCTCCAAAAATGTCCATTGAAAATTAATTCCAACTTCATAAAAAATGCCACTTTAAAAATTACTTCAAAAAATATCACTTTAAAAATACTTCCAAAAAATGTCCAAAAAATGTCCTTACGAAATTAAGCCCAAATCCATACCTTCAAAAATAATGAAAATTAAGCCCAAGTCCATACTTTCAAAAAAATGAAGCCCAAAAAACATCCAAAAAACTATTTCACATACCTCCAAGAAATGTCCTTTGAATGTACCTCCAAGAAAAGTCTTCAAAAATGTTCTTTGAATGTACCTCCAAGAAAATTCTTTAAACCCAAAACAATTCTTTGCAAAATCACACCAAATGTACGAAAATATGCGAAAATAATGAATGCCTCCAAGAAATGTCCTTTGAATGTACCTCCAAGAAAAGTACTTAAACCCAAAACAATTCTTTGCAAAATCAGATCAAGACCTTTGTAAAATCAGACCAAATGTGCAAAAATATGAGAAAATAATGAATGATTTCGTGGCAATTTATATTGCCGCGAAATGTTTTTTTGAAGGGGCTCAGCAGTATTTTCCGGCCGACGGAAATTTAGGTAAAATTTCGGCCGAAATTTTTATAAAAAGTTCGACCAAACTTTTATGTCATTAGACTTAATAGATCGTCGGCGCAAAAAATAGTTCGGCCGAAGTTTGTTTAAGAGTTCAACCAAACTAATGAATCACCAGTTACGCAGAACCAAGCTCTGAATACGTATATGCAACTTTGGAACATTCTGAAATTAACTATCGGAACCAAAACTCCATGAAACATTCTGAATTAACTATCGGAACCAAAACAAGAATTTTTAGAATTGAATCTATTTTGAGGAAATATATTTTTTATTGAATTTCATAAATATTTACTAATTTTAATTAATTTTGTAATAAAATGGGTGCAAACAATTTATGAAGGTCATTGTGATTCAGTGAAATCAAAATTTTGTATCTTCCAAAATACATTGTAAAAAAAATTGAAAAAATTATAGTGCATTACATTGGTTCGTCGTCTCTAATGGGTACCTTTAAGATTTTTAGTTTATAACTTATATGTTAAGAAATTTCTTACGTCGCGAAACATATTCAAAATATGAAGTTTTTTCATATTAGACTAGTTCAAAAAATTCTAGTAATTATGATATGCATCCATTGGCTTTGTAAATATGACGAAACCGAAGTGGACTTTGTCTAGATTGTTGTAACACATTTTTTTTCTCAAAAACACAAATTTTCAAATAATACAACATTGTGTATTAACATGACTTCTTATGAATCCGTTGATTGTTAAAAAACACACACTCAAAGAAACATTAAGTTGACATATCAAATGTGTATAAAAAAATTCCAAAAAATAAGTAATAGAAAGCTAACAAAATTTCTCACAACTTTTATTTTTATCATAAAATGAAATTATAAACAGAAAAATTGTTTTAGCTTGCAGAAAGTTGAAGAATAAAAAAAAATGAAAGTTTTTTCTCCAAAAAGGGAAAAAAGTGTAACCCAAATTCACATTTTCACATTTTCCCAAGATGCAACACTCACAAGTACTAAGAGGTTTTTTTATGGGAGGTAATTCTATGACCATCTATTGTTACTGCAACAATCTTAAGCTGGAAAAATGCAAGTGTCCACATCGAAAGTGCCATAACCAACAATCATTATAACATGCAGTTGTAAAAGAACTAATTTGATCATTGTAGTTCATAATTAGAGGAAAAAGTATATTTCTCGTCATCTGCACCTTTGCTATCAGCTTCTTGCTTGGGGATTTTTCATAAATAACACACTCTTTCCCCTGAAAGATAACTTTGTATTATTTCTGTGTCAATTGACCAACACTTATCAAATTATGTTTGAGACCAGGAACATAATATACCTCTGAGATTGTCTTTGGCTCCCCTTGTTTGGCCAAAATGTTGACCACTCCTTTGCCATCTACATCCATAGTCTTGTTAGTCCCCAACTTTACCTCTGTCTTCACAGATTGATCCAAATTTGCAACCAAATGCTTGTTGCCTGTCATGTGGTTACTGTGCCATTGTCTAATAGCCACACCTTATCAGATGGTCCATGCATGTTTTTGTGTGCTAGGAACATGGAATTAGTATTCTCTGTACTAACATTAGCTCTCTGACTTCCTTTATCAGTTAGTTTCTTCCTGCAATCACGAGCATAGTGACCAAATTTATTGCAATAATAACATCTCACCTTTGATTTTTCAGATATCTGATTATTGTTGCAGTCTCTGCTGTTTCTTCCACTTTCATGTTCGTACTCTTCTCGGCCATCTCTCTGACCACGATATCTTCTGTCTCATCCTCTACCTCGACCTCTTGAAATAGAAACTTGAATTTTGAAAGAAGTTTCTAAAGTGGAATCCTTATTTCTGTCTATCCTTGCCTCATGCGATAGAAGTGATCCAATCAACTCATCAACTGTCAGTTTTTCCAAATACTTTACTTCTTCTATGGTTGCTACCACAACATCAAACTTGGTAGACAAAGATCTAAGGACCTTCTCAATCATTGTTCGATTTTTAATTTCTTCACCATAATTTTTTAAGTAATTTATGACAGACGTGACCCTATTCATGAAGTAATCAATGTCCTCTGTCTCCTTCATCTGTAGAATTTCATAATCTCTCCTAGCATTCTGCAATTTAACAACATTGAAATTTTCCATACCTTGATAGCTTGCTGCCAAAGTTTCTTGTGCTTCCTTTGCTGAAGACGTAATCATTATCTTCTGGAACACTACTCGGTCCACTCCCTGCTGGATAAGAAGCAATGCTTGTGCATTCTTCCTTTTTTCCTTTCTTCCATTGTTCCATCTCTGCATTACTGAGGGCTCGTTCTTCTGCATCATTATGAGGTTCTGCAACCTAAACTTGACATGATCCCAAACATCATGTGCTTTTAACATGGTCTTCATTTTAATAGCCCACACATCATAATCTTTCCCTGTGTAAGAAAGAAGGTGTTGACCCACACATCACAATCCTTCCATATATAAAAATATTATATAATAAGCCATTTAAAAAAACTTATTATACTCTCCACTTATAAAACAAAAACCTTTTTCAAAATTCCTTGTGAAAAATCCCTTTTCAAAAACCACCTTTGAATAGTCACGTGCATGTATGAAAAGTATTTTTTAAAAGTGCTTTAGTAAAAATCCCTTTTAAAGAAATCAAAGGTTTCAGAGCATTCATATATCACAAAATTTTAACATGAATTATTCGAACCTTTAAAATTTTTATAAGAATGTTCAACGACTTAAGTCACGAACATGCTCCTTCTGCATTAGGTCTGCATGCTAATGCACCTCTCAACCCTACAATCCCACGTTAGTACTGTAACGCACCTAAAAGTAACATGGTTCTTTGTAACAGCGACCAGCATTATAATGCTCTTACTATAACGTAGCAGTTGGGTTATAGCTTTGAATAAGTTAGAAAAAAAATTATCTTCTCACACATGGATGATTTCTGATCTGTTTTTATCTGGTTCTTTGTAACCTCGCTCTGGTACCAATTTGTTGGAAAGGCAGAAGTGTAAAGGCACAAATTACACAAATATTTCACACAATAACACAAATGAGTTTCTACTCTTTATAAATCAAATGAATTGCAATCACACTGAATACAATGAACCTGACAAAGAGTATTTATCCTAACTCACTTGACATGCACACACTTACCAAACTCGACTTGACCATCACTCACTTAACTGACTCTCTAACTCACATACCAAATTCATCTATCACACAACTTGAGTCTTACATAATTGATTGTCTAACTCTGCATGTGCGAGTTAATTAACTATTTTAACAATTTTCCATGGCCACATACAACTGAAACCAGTCTAGATCCATCTTAACTTCGGATTTATCAAGTGTCAAGTGAGATCAAATCTCTAGATATGCAAACCTTTCCTCAATTTTTGGAGTCAGAAAAGAGATTTGAACTTCAAGAGATTTGATCCCTCTTGGAGCTTAATAAATATAGATTTAGAATGGATCTATTATGTAATGTCTGAGAGCTGCTCCCAAAACAAATTTTTTGATTGAAAAAAACTACAACAAAATTACACAAAAACATGGAAAAATTGTACAACGTGCTGACACAATACGGAAACAAAATTAAAAAAAAACACTAATAAAAAATCCAGTTATGAGTCAAAGGCTCAATGGAATTGGTTTAGACCTTTCAAAATAACTTACAACCTTTAACGCGCCGAAATATTGCTCACTGTAGCACGATTGCTTCTTCAATCTGATGGTTGTGATTTAATCGCACCATCACAATCGCAATATTCACTTCGCTGGATTTCTTTGATTCAATTCCCCTATCCAATCAGTCTTCTGGACCCAATAAAATATAGACTTGCACCTATAGACTTTCAATTCCTGATTTCGATTCTGACTCCGCTTTCGCGATGTGATATGAATCGCGATGCAAGGTTTTCAGCAATGCGATATGGATCGTGATATTCCCTTGGAAATATCTTTTGGCGATGCGATATGGAAAACACAAAAGAGTTCGATGTGATTGGGTTCTGTGGACTGGATAACAATAAAACTCCACTCTATAAATTCTCGAAGTCTCGATCTCTATTAAAAAGTGATTTAACCCGATACTTAATGTATTTTGGTTATTTGTTTTTTGCAGAATCAGAAAGATACAATATGCTACCAATTTGTTATTAATGCAACAATTCCTTTAAGCAGAAATGAAATATACTGGCTAGCATCAAAACATTCAAAGAAAACAAACATTTGAAACCTCCACGGGCTGGTTGAGGAATGATACGCACATAATCTGTTTCAATTTAAATAAACAATACAGAGTCCCGGCCTTAGACCATATTACACAGGAAAAGACCTCTATCTCTAAACACATATAATTCCAAAAACTCTCTCTAAGCACTCGCTCCACTCCTGCCTCTCAAAAAAATACCCTTTCTTATTACGTTCTTCCTATATTTTATTCACTAGAATATCTCTCTAACAATAAACAACAAATCCTCTATTTCTTAGCTCTCCCTCACACCTATGCAAACAACTCTATCTCTAAATCTAAATAAAGATAATTTCTAACTTAATACATAAATAAATTATAACAAATCGTTGAGAGATCCAACCCTCTTAGTAAAACTGGTTTTGACCCATCAGTCAATTGAATTTCAACCTATCTAGCCACAACATGTGAACAAATTTTCACGTTGATAGCTATGTCCCGATGCTCCTACATCAGACTCGCAGGGAAGAAATGTATTGTCCTTCAAACTTTCAGGACTTACTCCATATTTTTGTAGTTATGCTGCTGTTAACCAATTGGAATCTTCTACTGGCTGTTGTTTCCATTTGACTAGGTACTGGAAATATGTCTACGCTTTGGTTTTCTTGGATACTCGTTTATCCAAGATAACTTCAAATTCTTTCCTGATTTCTTTTGGTACCTGTTCCTCCCAGTTCATGGATTGAACTTCATCACCTGTATCTTCTTTCTACAACTCTCTCTCTGCCTCTCTGAATGAATATAAGTCCGCAACATTGAAAATGGGGGATATTCCAATCCCTTTTGGCAACTCGATCTCATATGCATTAGCTGAAAATTTCCTTATAACTTTACAAGGTCCAATTTTTTTCATTTTTAGTTTGTTGTAAGTTTTTGTAGGAAATCTCTCTTTCCTCAAATGCACCATCACTAAATCTCCCACTTGGAACTCTTTCCCTCTCCTTTTCAGGTCTACTCTCTATTTCTATTTACTATTGTTCTCTTGTAATTTACCTTTGACTTCTTCCTGTAATCTCTGCATCTGTTCGGAAAAATATTTAGCACTTGCACTCTTGGCTTCTTGTTTTCCCGAATCTCTAAGCTCATACACTCCTCTCGGATGAATTCCAAAGACTATCTGAAATGGGCTCATTCCAGTGCTTCGATTAGGTGTATCATTATAAGCGAACTCAGCTTGAGCTAATGCAAAATCCCAATGTTTGGGATTCTCATATACTAAACTCCTTAATATATTCCCCAAGCTCATGTTCACTACTTCAGTGTGTCCATCTATTCGAGGATGGTATGCTGAACTAAAACTGAGATTAGTTCCCAGTTTCTTCCAAAATTTCCTCCAAAAATTCCCTGCGAACTTGGTATCATGATCAGATACAATGCTTACAGGTAAACCATGCAATCTTACAATTTATGAAAAGAATGAATTAGTTATGTGTGTTGCATCACTAGTTTTTCTACATGCAATGAAATGTGCCATTTTGGAAAATCTATCTACGACAACATAAATGGAATCATTCCCTCACTGTGTTTTTGGTAATCCCAAAACAAAATCCATGCTAACTGCATCCCATGGTCAGTTTAGTATTGGTAATGGTTGATACAGTCCTGTATTCTGACTCCTTCCTTTGGCATGCTAACATATCTTGCATTTCTCAACAAACTTTTTAACATCAGTTTTCATTTTGGGCTAGAAATAAAATGTGTTCACCTGAGCAAAGGTTTTTATCTTGTCCAAAATGACCAGATAACCCTCCACTATGCTTTTCCTTGATTATTTTCTCGCTCATGGAACATTTGGGAATACATATTTTGTTACTTTTGAATAATAAGCCTCCTTGAATGAGGTAGTCCATCCACTGACTTCTGTTATGGCTCACTGGATTTTTAACTGTTGTGTAGATATCTCTAAAATCTTCATCATTTTTGTACATTTCTATCATTTCCTCAAAACCTACAACACCCACTTTTAACTCTTGCATAATAAAACCTACCCTGCTCAATGCATTTGCTACTTTATTAGACTTACCACTCTTATTTTTAATTACAAAAGTAAAACTTCGCAGAAATTCTACCCACTTAGCATGCTTCTGATTCAACTTAGGCTGGTTATTGATAAACTATAAGGCATGGTTATCTGAATACAGAATGAATTCTTTTGGCAACAGGTGATGCCTCCATTTTTTCAATGCCTGTATAATAGCATAAAAATCCTTGTCATAAGAAGAATATTTCTTCTTTGCATCATTCAGTTTCTCGCTGAAATATGCTATTGGTCTTTGCTCCTGACTTATAACTGCAGCAACTGCTACCCCACTTGCATCTATTTCTACTTGAAAAACTTTCTCAAAATTAGGCAATGCTAAAATTGGCTTCTCTGTTATTTTCTTCTTCAGCAATTCAAAGTTTCGGTCGGTTGCTTCTGTCCACCAAAATGGTTGATTTATCTCTTTGATAGTCTCAAGGATTGGTGCACAAATTTGACTAAAACCTCTTATAAACTTTTTGTAAACATTTGCAAGTCATGGAAGCTTCTTACCTCAAATGTAGTTCTGGGAGTAGGCCAATTCCATATTACTTGTACCTTCTCCAGATCCATCTTCAACCCTTCTTTGGAAACTAAAAATCCTAAGTACACTAGCTCCTCCTTCATAAAACTACACTTGTTCAAATTGATTAGTAGTTTCTCTTTCTGTAGAGTTCTCAGGACCAACTTAATATGTTCTAAATGTTCTTCTTTACTTTTGCTAAAAATTAGAATATCATCAAGGTAAACTATGACAAATTTACCTGCATAATCCTTCAGGACTTTGTTCTTAGCCTCATGAACGTGCTGGGTGCATTGGTGAGCGCAAAAGACATCACTAACCACTCATACAGTCCACTATTTGTTTTGAAGGAAGTCTTTCATTCATCACCTTCCCGAATCCTTATCTGATGATACCCACACTTCAAATCTATTTTAGTAAAGTATCTGGATCCACTTAAACGATCCATTAAATCATCCATTGTAGGCAAAGGAAATGTGTACCTGATTGTTATCTTGTTGATAGCTCTGGAATCTGTGCACATGCGCCATTCTCCTCCCTTCTACGGACTGAGTACTGTCAGTACAGCACACGGGCTCAGACTTTCTCTAATCATCCCTTTGTCCATCAATTCCTATATTTGTCTTGCAACCTCTACGTTTTCTTGGGGAGTTAGTCTATACGCAACTTTATTGGGTAGACTTGTCCCTGGTATTAAGTCGATATGGTGACTAACACTTCTAATCGGTGGTAATACATTCGGCAATTCATCCACAATGATATCCATAAAATTATCTAACACAGCTTTAATTTCTTTAGGAAAATCATTTAAATTTGTGGAAGTAAAGATTACCTTGGGCCTTGCTACGATAGCGAACTACAATTCCTCACTTTTGTCACCTCCTGTAGCAATTCTTTACCACTTATCAATATGATACTGTTTTCAAGAAATCCTTTATCCACATCATTCTTCAATGGAAACTGCGTGTGCTTGTTTCCCTTCTTCTCTATGGTATAGGTGTTTCTCCTTCCATCATGAACCTCTTTCCAATTAAACTGCCATGGTCTCCCCAATAATATATGACATACATCCATAGGCATAACGTCGCATAAAATCACATCTTTATATGTACCTATTTGTATTTCAACATTGCACTGTTCTGTCACTATCATTTGATGACCCTTCTGCAACCAAGACACTTTGTAGGGTGCA
>JAXQQM020089295.1:0-33859 GCA_034641835.2 Pinus albicaulis
AACACAAGAAGGTGGGTCTCTCACAACTATGCTGAAAAGAAAGGGAAAAAACTATGGAAACACACACAAAGGAAGCTCAACAAATCTAGGGTCAAAGGGGACAGAGATCTAGAGGATAAAGCTGCAGACAAGGGGTGCAGATCATAGCCAAGAGACAGAGGCAAGGTGGCTGGAAAAAAGGGAAATCAGCAAAAAACCAGGGGGGCAAGGCAGAGGCCTTTAGAGGAGGTCCAAACAAAACGACAAGAGGTGATTTGAAAGGACAAGAGGCTGATTTCAATGGATCTGAAAGGGAGGTAACAGATCTGGAAAAGAGGGGGCTGAAGCTCTGAAACCGACGGCTGAAACAGCAAAAACTCTTCCACAAAAAGTGGAGGGTACTAAAGCCCTAAGGGGCGGGGTTCCCACTTGTATTTATAAAACAGATCAGACTCGGGGTCAAGGCTGGCCGCGAGACAGAGGGTCGGAAGACCCTGCGTAAGCCGCAGCGAGAAATCGTAAAAATTATGCGTAAAAAATGCCGGAAAAAGTCGTCGCAGCTTTCGACCTAATCTCGACGCTTCGAGGTCTGAGAAACAAAGGAAAGGCCCTGTGTCGCAGGTTTTGGGCCAAAAGGTGCGACCCCCCCATTCCGGTTGTTTCGGCGGCAGATTTTTCTGAAAAGTTGCCGTCTCAGTTGCGGCTGGTGTCGCTTACCTGCGCAATAGGGCCAGAAACACACGGAAGTTAGAAATTTTAAGTTTTTAGGGTTTTATGTGAGAAAAATGACATGAAAAGAGAAAAACTAAGTAGCTGAAAAGAAGCCCTAGGGCCTGAAGTAGCTGGATATGCAGGAATATGAAAAACGACAGCGGTCGTAATTTAAAACCCGTGTGGAGTCGCCATTTGTTAGTATGAATTCTTCGTCGAAGTGTACGAAAAGAACCACTTTAGCTACGCATAACTAATAGCCCTAACAACAATAATGGCTGCAAAACATCTTCAGATCTGCAATTAGTAGTTAAAGTGCTGCAACAAACAGATCTATAAATGGAAAGACATTAAGCAGTAAAGTAAAGAGTTTGTTCCATGCATCCAACAGACAAGACAAGAACACGATTTTTGAATGAATTTTTATATTACAGGGCACCTGGGAGGAAACAAGAAGGTGTATCCAGATCTCCTCAATGGGATGGGTTCTTTGTAGTCCTCAGCACTTCAGATCTAAGCTTTCTCTCTCTTGTAGATGTAGAAAACCCAATGTAGAAGGTAGAGCTCAATGGGAGCAAAATGGCGGAAAATGAGACCAAGTGTATGCAGGAATATGGAAAACGACAGCGGTCGTAATTTAAAACCCGTGTGGAGTCGCCATTTGTTAGTATGTATTCTTCGTCGAAGTGTACGAAAAAGAACCACTTTAGCTATGCATAACTAATAGCCCTAACAACAATAGAGGCTGCCAAACATCTTCAGATCTGCGATTAGTAGTTAAAATGCTGCAACAAACAGATCTATAAATGGAAAGACATTAAGCAATAAAGTAAAGGGTTTGCTCCATGCATCCAACAGACAAGACAAGAACACGATTTTTGAATGAATTTTTATATTACAGGGCACCTGGGAGGAAAACAAGAAGGTGTATCCAGATCTCCTCAATGGGATGGGTTCTTTGTAGTCCTCAGCACTTCAGATCTAAGCTTTCTATCCCTTGCGGATGTAGAAAACCCAATGCAGAAAATAGAGCTCAATGGGAGCAAATGATAGAAATGAGACCAAGTATAGATCCAGAGTGATCTAGTAGGCAACAAAAGGTGAAGAATTATGGGGAAAACCCTCCTATTTATAACAAAATATTGGGTCATTCTAGATCTTGGTGCATGATTAAAATAATGTTAACCAAATCTAGATCCACCTTTATGGAATATTTTATTATTATTTGTTGGAGGGAAAGGGTGTTTGACTTGGGTCAAATCCCTTGATTGGTGAAAAATAAATAAATAAATGATTTATTTATCTTTTTAAGGAAGTAGTTGGGAGATAATCAAATAAATAATGATTTATTTGATTAATGGTGGGTGATTTGGTCATATTTAACAAGGAATATTATCTAAATAAGATTTAAATAATTATTCCCAGAAAATAACAAGATAACTAAGGGTTTATCTCATTAATTTCTTTGTTTTTGGGTTAAACATGACTGGGAATAATAATTAAATTATGGTTTAATTAATTATTCCATGAGGAAAATCAAACAAATATAGGTTTGTTTAATATTTCCTTTTGGGGTTTCCTATTTTAACATAGTGAAAGCAGTTTTACTTAGGGTAAAACTGGTCTTACATGGTGTACTTGGGTCTATCTAATGATAAAAGGTTAGATGACCAAAAATGGTGTAACACTTAATACCTTCTCAATGCATAATTGAAATGGTAGACTGATAACTAGACCTAAATATAGATCTCAATGTTCAAGGCAAAACCCAAATAGAAAGAATCACACCATGGCTTAAGCATTGGTAAAATCAATAACCCCCTTTCAAGATTATGACCTTGTTTTCACCATTCTCAAATTTTAGATTTGAAACCCACATTAAGAAGGGGATTTTCACCTTAGCCTTTGCAACCTGTGCCTAACATCAATCTATCCAATGGACCAGCTTGGATATTGGATATGTTGGGTGTTGGATTTCTAGAGTACCCAATCAATGCTTTTGAGGCCAACTCCCTAGCTCCAACTAAAATTTAGTCATATTGAAGAGACAACTTGAAAAATCTTGCTAATAGGAGACATTTTTCCTTCCTTTTGATTGATTTACAACAAACCTTAATGGCTCTCCTTTCTTATCTTCCTTTTCCATTCTCCAACAAAAATCATTAATCTTATATCATAAAAACTTTATATAGGTAAGCATTGCAATCATTTTCCTCAACTCATGGGGTACCTTTACACCTCAACCCATGCAAGTGGACCTAAGTCCATGGTACAACCCATCACACTCTAAGATGGTTTTAATTGTCTCCTTAAAGGTAGGGCATACTACACCTTACAATGCCAAATGGCTAAGCCATCTTAAACTTGTGTGAGTTTTCCCTCAATGGAACACATTCTAGCTAGTGATCATAAAAAATAATGCACCAACACCGATAACGCACACCAAAAGTCCAAGATACCCGTAGATGTGGCCTGCTTTTAGACTACACCACCATAAAATGCACCTTCAACTTTGGATGTCCCAAAACACTAACATCCTAACCCAATATGGCCTATTTTTTAGATTTGTGTAATTCACTCCTTATCAAATCCTTGCACCCCACTAACACTCCATGACAAATCTAATCCAATGGTCACCCTCCAAGTTCAAACACATCTTTTTGCAACACGAAAAAACCACTTGTATATGTTGCAACAACCTTGCCAACTTCTTTAGTGGGTCACACATATATTTCACATTTCTTCTTCATCTTGCAAAGTGGTAGTGCTAAGGTGAGGGTATCAACTTTGATCAAGGAATGTTCACTTAATACCATTACCAATTTCCTTCATGCAACTCTTGAAATATCTTAAGTTTGCTTCATAACTTCTCACGGTGCTTAACTTGCTTGTTTGTACCTGTAAGTGAGACTGCAACCCCCAAACCTCTCTAACAATTCCACCTCTTCAACCTTTGTTAGTGTCTTCTTAGACATGCACACATGCCTCAAACAGAACTTAACACTAGCATCCAAAATGTGCATGCTCGTTTCATCTTTTAATGCCTCGCTGAAACCACATTATCACATTGCTTAAAATGAAATGTTCACAACTTAAGGCAAAACACCTACTTTGCTTATGACAACCTAAACTATGCAAGTGACTTTGAGATGACTTCAGTTTCTCAAGATAAAAACACATGGTCTTACAACCCCATTCACACAACAATTTGAATACATTTAACCTAGAAAATGGTACATATGCTAGTCCTTTCAAATTTGTCACGCGACTTTCAAGAAACTAATACTTTGTGTTTTAACTACCAAATCCACTTACTATATATTCTTTTTTGTGTACACCCACCTAATATACAAGAAAAATTAATTTTTTTCAATATAACCACGTTAAAAACGCATATTTCCTCTATACACTTAAATGTTTTCAACACAACCAAGTTAAAAACACTCTTACATTCAAATTCCAAAAATACAACAGTAAACTTTAACAACAAAAACATCACATAAAATTAATAATCTTAAAATTAAATCATTATTATTATAATAAATAATCCTACCCTTTCCATCACAACCAAAATCATACACTAGTTTGTTAGTTCCTCAAATACAACAAAGATATGTAAGTGAAAATACAAAATAAATTAAATCATTATTATTATAATAAATAATCCCACCCTTTCCACCACAACCAAAATCATGCACTATGTGAGTTCCTCAAATACAAAAAAGATCTTACTATGTAAGTGAAAATAAAAAATATTGTAATTATTTTTTTTCAAGAAGCGAAATTCCCTCCGAACCCCATTTTTTGTATCTGCTGGCTTTTCATAAGGAGGGCGCCAAAATGGGATTGAAGAGAGTTGCGACTTATGGTTTTACAGCAGCAGACCCGATATCGAACCCCACCACCGGTTTTTCGACAGCGCCAAGGTACGTTCCATGTTCAAAATCCTCTGTATTTTTGCATCCAACTCTTGTATGTTTAGAAATTAATCTTTGTGCTTGATATTGTTACTAGAAGCAATCATGTAGCACAAATCAACAGATTTTTTGGATACCCATTACAACATGGGTGCACAAATCAAAATGATGGTTGAAGCCTGGGAATATACATTTGCTAATTGGCATTTGTATATCCTTCCATTGAATCATATTCATAATTATTTAATGCTTTACTTACACCTCTGTAGGTTGGTACTGTAACTGACTTCATGCCAAAATATAGAAATAGAGGTGTGAATGATACCCTATTGCTGGAAACAAGTCTGAAAATGCAATATCTGTGTGATGGATCCAGACTTTTGAAAGGTGGCTGCATCATCTGTACATCAGTGGCATCTAATGATATGTGGCTAATATGCTCATCCTTATCCTATTATAGAGCAATGAGGAAGCATCAATAGGCATTAGCTTTAGAAGCATTATGGTATGACTGAGTTTGTAATGAAACTGTCAAATATTTTCCATAGAATCTGCATAGGAGGCACAATGGGTAAACCCTCATTCTTGTAGGCACATGTGGTAGAAATTTAGCCCTTATCAGATCCATATCTCTTGTTTCTGTAGTGCCAGCTATTGCATACTTGTTTCTGTTGAGAATTTGGAGGGCTGGAGATTAATTCAAATTCTCTTCTTGATAATTACTTATGAGCTTACTTGAGTTATTTATGTCTTCTCTTCTTTAGCTTATTTAATCTTTCATCAAGTCAATTATCAAAATACACGAGACACACAAATTAGGCTCCTAGAACTAGGGAAAAATCTCTCCCTTTTCGAGAGGAAAACCCACGAGAAATTCTTTTTATAGATCTTCAAATGACAAGTACCATGACCCAGACTTAGACCCTTGACCTATGGATGCTTCCAAGACCTTGTTACTTATTCTTTGTCGATCTTACATGCTGATCTTTCTTTCTTGCACCAGTCTGTATTGTCCTTTCTTTTATTAACTATAGAGATTTACCTTCCTCTCTTTTCTTATCCAGCAGTGACCCTTAATTTTCACATCCACTTAAGACCTTCATACTGCAGACCTAATTCTGTCATAGACAGTAGGTGCATATTAGTGAGATTGCCCGAATATCTTATTCCAGACTTGACAACAACATACATACATTCATTCGCATCATGGTAATCCACACACATCATGGTGATCTGTTGAACTTAACACTGTTCCATTTCAGAGAAATGACACTTATATACTGCACTTTTAAACAGAGGAATCCGCAAACTTCAGCTTCAGAAATCCATTTTTATAACTTCAAGAAATCCACATTTTATATCTCCTTAAATCTGCATATATATCACTCCTGAATTTATCCGCAATTTGCTTCAGGATAGCCGCACTTCTGCTTCAGTCAATGGTGGCATTTTTGTTCTAGAGACTAAAACTCTTTATTATATTTCTGGTTATCAAGTATATATGCCTCCTTTTCAAACTTAAGTCTCCATTAGATGCTGTCAAAGGTTCTCATTCCAGCTCACATATATCTACACTGTATTACTAAAAAAATCTGCACTTAGTCACATATGTAGTCTGCATTGTATCTTTGAAAAGGCCGCATTTCTATTTCTAAGATTCACCAAAAATCTTACTCAAATAAACCGTAGAGGTGTGTGTGTATATATATATATATATATATATATATATATATATAGTGCACTTGTCAAGCCTTTTAGGCCGACCATACAGTCAGCTAGAAGGCCGACTTCTCAGCTGATAATTAGGTCGACATGTAGCTACATATAAGCTGACTTTTATCATCCATCTCCAGCATTGAGTTGAGTCAGTTTCAAGCCATCCTTTTGTGAATTATTTTGCAAGGCCTTGGAGCATCTCTTTTGACTAGATCCTTCATATATAAATGGTACTTAATTACATTTTTATTTAGAAGACAAAGCCTTAGATAAACATCAAGAAGAAGTCTATTTAACTTATAATAAAATACTGCTCATGAAACCCATGAAGCAAGTACAAAATATATTTTATTACCTTTGTCTTCTTCTTTACATAAAATACATAATTACATAGTCAATATGAAGACTTACCTAGTTACACTTTTCAACACTCCCTCTTAACTAGGGAGGTATTCATACAGGTACATGGTCACTTTCAAACTGAAGAATCTCATAAGAAGAATCGGATTGGAAATCACATATATATAGCATCATATCAACCAACATTTTCCTAGTGTAAGGCCTTGAATAACAACCCCATCTCTCAACGAGACAATGGGCTACAATGTTGGTGAGACACATGACTTATAGACACCAAAGTCATTGTCTCTCCTAGGTACATACCCCACCTAGGTGTTTCCAGTTTATCACCTTCTTGGATTATTCTTCTCTTGGGTAGCCAGCCCTCAAAGAATATCGGTCCTTGACTACTCTTATATTGAATTCCTGACCTCATTCTCAAAGAGTATCGAATGCCAGATGATTACCCCATCCTCTATTCTGTCTTCTAGGTGAAGACCAAAATGATGTGTCTATCCATTCTCTTCACATGGCACTAGAAAATTTGGCGGAAATTCCGACGGCCAAATCGTTGCTATTCTGACACATTGTCGTCGCAAGAGCGACAGTTAGAGGGCGGGCAAACCGTGGTTTACCATACCGTCGCAGTTCCGACACAACTAAAAAGTGTCACAGTATCGACATTTTTTCCGTCGCTTCCAAACAAGTGTCACTCTTCCGACGTTTCCCAATCTGTCGCACTTCCGACCTCTATAAACTGTCGCACTTCCGACGAAATGTGGTCCGACGTTTAGAACGTCGCTCTTCCGATGTCTCTAAACTATCACAATTACGATGAAATGTGGTCCGAAGTTTTGAACGTCGCTCTTCTGACGTCTGTAAATTGTCACAATTATGACGAAATGTGGTCCGACGTTTTGAACGTCGCTCTTCTGACGTCTGTAAACTGTCACAATTACGACGAAATGTGGTCAGGCGTTTTGAAGGTCACTCTTCTGACGTTTCTAATATGTCGCAATTCCGACGCTTACAAGACGCTTCAATCTGCGCGGGGCGGCCCAATTTAAAAAAATGAAACTTTTAAAAGAGGAAAACGCGAGCTTGAATATATTATATGAAGTGAAACAGTCCATGAAGTCATTACATTTTCACATCTGAAGATTGGAACCCAAATATCCATCCAGAAAAGTGGAAGTCCCACCCCAGACAGTGATAGAAAAATACCCCATGTCACATACAGGGACTTGATATAAAACCCAGTAATGGCCCACATGGAGATTATCGACAATCTGAGAAAGCATCCAAATATGCCCGAGGCATCTATAAGAAAGTGAAATAGCAGTATGTAGAATAGTAAAGCAACAGATAGAGTACCGACGTCCATTGTTCCAAATACAAATTAAAGTACCCAAAATCCTTGAACAGAAAAAAACGCTAATCATGTGAGGAGTGTGATATGTCCAAAATATAAAAATACCATCAGACCATATCAATAAACCAGCAACATAGACCAGCATCGCTAGTTTTGAAGGCAGAGTGATAAACATTAATCATTTTTTTTTCACAAGAGAAAAAACGTTGTTTTGAATATATTATATGAAGTAAAACAGTCCATGAAGTAATTACATTTTCACATCTGAAGATTGGAACCCAAATATCCATCCAGAAAAGTGGAAGTCCCACCCCAGACAATGATAGAAAAATACCCCATGTCACATACAGGGACATGATATAAAATCCAGTAACGGTCCATATGGATATTATCGACAACTGGATACTCTTAACTGCCATTTTCGATCTTCTTTAATCGATACTTTTTAATCGGCTTTAATACTCTTTGATTCCGTTCATATCCTTTTTATCATGATATATCATAGCTAGGAAAAATTACAAGGATAATTTTATTAAAAGTTCCATCATTTCTCCCACCATTGAACCGCACTGTCCTTCAAACTTTTAGTGTTTCATCGGCCTCAAGATATCTCAAGAAATCAGCCGATTTGGGAACAAATGATTTACTTCATGCTCAAGATAAAATAAATTCTCCAATCTGTCATGAAGGTTTTTCCCTGTAGGCAATGCTACTGTTGATGACCTGGTTAAAGAACTAGCTTGATTATCAGCATATTTGTCCAATTTTTCAACATAACTATCAAGGTCCATTAGCTTATCTTCTGCAACTAGAGGACTGGGCAATCCTCTATTTAACAAAATATTCAATCTTTCTCTCAAGGCAACGATTTCTTCTTGCATATTTGAGCACCTTCGTTCTAAATTCTGTACCAGAGTTCTTTTAGTAAAAACTCTCTTTATTTCCAGAATTGTTCCGGTCCTGTCTTGAATACCAATTTCTGCAAGTTGATTCTTAGTCTGAGTATTCAAAAAATGTATAAGTCTATTGGCCTCTTCTGGCATATTTCCCAACTCTTGTCTTGATCTCTCAATCTCAACCAGAGCCAATTTAACTAAGTTATTATGTTCATCCATTATTTGAATTGAGGACCAAACATCCTTTATTGATTGAATGATATTATCCCAAAGAATTTCATTTATTTCTTTTAAAGGTTTCTCCAATGTGAGATCCTTTTCCAATGCTTTGACTGTTTTTTTCTAATTTGTTCACTTCTCTTGTTTTATCAGCAACACTCATTTTTGAAACATCATATTTATGTTCTAGAGTGGCCAATTGTTCCTTTGTTTTGTGAAGCTCTATGGCCCTAATGTTCATATCTTCCCCGAACCTTGTTAATTCGTCGTTGTTCCAGTTTATAGCAGTTGCTCGTGACAATTCTCGTTGGTCAATTCGATGTGGACTGCATTCGTCACTACTTCCCACGTAGATACTTAGAATATTTATCGTTTATCTTTTAATGCATTCTCAAGCTCTTTTTCAGCTTGCGTGTTGCTCATTCAATTTTAAGAGTAAATCCATTAGTTCTTCCTTAGAATTTTTTTTGATGATTTCTGTAGTCTGTGGATGTCCTGAGGCCGGTAACTTTAATTGTTTTCTCAGAGCTGCAATATCATCATCTTTTCTCTTGATCAAAGCTTCAATACCTTTCACATCTTTAGGATTATGACCCAATCCAATGATTATTTCCTCTAAAGTTTTGATTCTATTATCCTTAGCCTGGGAGGAGGCTTTTTCAAGCTGCAACTGTGTATTAGTATTATCCAAAGAATCTTGCAACTTATGGGTCATCATTGATTTATCCGTCAGAGTAGAATAAATCATCTCACCTGTTTGCTTGTGTAGCTCAATTTGATCTAAAGGATGGATATCCTTTGCTAAGACTTCAAAATTAGTCCTAACGTAATCTGCAGCTGTCTGAGGCTGCTGCACCTTGGGCTTCAAATGGCTCATTAACATCATACCTTGTTGGATGTCATAAGTTGACATCAATCTTTCTTGATTTTTTGGAGCCATCTTCAAATATTGGTTGTACACTTTAAGTATAAGTGGATCGTTCCTGGCCTTTATATTGACGAATGTTCTTTTGATGTCCCAGGTAGTTTTTACTGGAGGTTTGAAAGAAGATATTTCTGCACTTTGTTGCCTCTGTATTCTGTGTTTTTGAAAATTAGTGGACTTCCCACTACCTGTATCTGTTTCCTGATTGTCTTATCTTCCCTGGCTGTCAGGGATTTCCTGAAATGATTCATCTTTTGGAAGAGGAGTTAATTTCTGCCTTTTAACATCTTGCTGTTCAGAAGAGCCACCAATAGGAGTAGTTGTTTCAGCCTCTCTTTTTTTTTCATTTTCTATATTCAGAGGAGTTTGTAAAATAGAAATTTCTGGCTCACTGATCTAAGTAGGAGGAATTTGTCCTTGACCTTGTTCTTTAGAAGTCTCTGGTTGCACTGTCATTATGAATTTTTCAATTATTTGTATATCAGGCTCCTTTTCTTTTCCTTTAGATTCTACTGCTACTGTACTAATCTCCTGCAAATTTTGTTGTAAAGTCCTAGCTGAAGAAGATCCCTGCACCTGTCCAAAAGAATCTAGGTCAAGTATATTTTCAAGATCTTTCATTACATTTTCAACGTTGACCTGCTCACTATCATTTTCAACCAATGTCCCTTCTGTCCATTCATCCATATTAGCATATTGTTCTATTTCTGGGATTCTTTGATGGATGTATGGTGACAGTTTATTTTTCATTCTTCTATCACAGATAAAGTTGTTTGGATCATAAGGCACCCAGTAGAAACTCTTTTGTAGTCAGAGATAGTCTTCTAAAATCCTTTCGGCTTCCTTTCCAGCTTCCCTAGAGTTACAAATGAAGGGACCTAATTGGCTCTTGATCCTGAGTTGAGCCTTTTTCTTTACATTACAAAAATGAATTATATCTGAATTATTCATCTGCCTGAAATATTCTAATGCAAAGAGTCTCATTGGGACATACTTGGGTAGTTTGAATGGGCATAATTCACATCCATATATCCTGATCTCTGTGTAGTTTTGATATAGGTACCAGTCACCTATCTTGTAATGCTTTGAGAGTTGAAGGATTTTCTTGATTTCATTGTTAATTCTAGGAGGAGAGACTCCTGTCAACAAGGTAGTTGCAGGATGAAAAAAAAGGTCGACAAACTCATTATAGGAATAAGGAGAATCAGAGGAATTGTGAGTAATGGTAGACCAAAAGATGACTGACCTAGGATTCCCTTTGGCATCAAGTTTCTTAACATAAAAAGGGAAATTTTCTGACTGAAAGTAAATCATGAGATGATATATGATAGAAGAATACCTAAATACTCTCTCATTCTCAAATCTCATGAACTGATCATGGATTTTGTCAGAAATATAAGATGAAAAATCGTACTTGACAGCAGGAGGCTGTTGTTGAGGAGGTAAATCCCCTCTGCGGACAGAGGCGATCCCTACTAGCCCAGCAGGGGTCTAGCAATAATAAAAAATGTTACGACGCAAGATCCTAGTTACGAATGAAAAGACTAATGATGGAAGCCTACCTGTAATCCAATGCTATGATCTGAAGAAGAAGCGTCCCCGTTCCTCAGCCTCGGCAGATCACGATCCCTCAACGATCTCCGCGGATGAACACCTGCACATGGAAGAAACGAACAGATACAAGCATAAAATCCAGCATGCATAACTAAATATCAGTCAGAAAGGATATTACTCATATTAACATGATGGAAAACATGGTGGAACCATAATCGTAATCATTCATTAAATAACAAACGAAGAGAGATTACAACCAAGTTCTGACGTCGCGGTCTCCTTCGGATGGGTCTCCAACCGTTCACGTCTCGCAAAGCTCGCCAAGGAAAGGGAAAACCTCTCCAGAGTCTCTCGACGATGGTCTCCTTACTTGAGTCGGCCTTAAGGGAGAAAGAGGGCTCTTTATAGCACAAAGGCTCTTGGGAATATGGAGATTCAAAGCTTAAGCACTTCAAGACTAGCTTGCCATGGGATTGAGCAGGCTTTTATAGATGGGGAAGGAGGGAGTTGGGATCCCTATTATTATGGGATTGGCCCTATCAACAAGGAAGGTTCCATGGGAGGTGGAAAAACCACTTCCCTTCCATAGAACTCCCACAGCCAAACCTCCCAACTCAAGATAGGCAATGGTTCTGAGTTTGTTGAAACTCAACTTCCGCCATCTTTATTTAAAAAAACACTCCTTAAATTGGCTGGTGCGACCACTGCTCTGGGACAGAGCGCCAGGTGGCGCGGGCTCTTTGCAGGATTTCCCCCATTGGCGCGAGTGCTGAACTGTCTGCCCGCGCCAATGTAAAAAGAGATGTTTTTCATGATTTTTGCAAGGAGATGTCTTAAGGGCAATTAAATCTCATGCTTAGAGGAATGCTTTGATGATGGTTTCAAGGCATGAAAATGTTCACAGGTCACAAAATGGGTCCTCCATTGTGTGGGACGGGGAATGGTAGGGATGGTGACAAATTACCGTGTAACAGATGCCCCGTAAAGTATGAGGCCCAAGAGAGAAAGGGGTGAAATGCTTTACGAGAACATGTTCAACTGAAGGCCCGCCGTCGAAAAACCTGCGCAGAAAGATACAACTGATATCTCAAGTACATGATGTATATGTGGTATGGGCACAGCCATCCGAAAACAGAATATGCTATAATCTGGATCCAGGGTATGGGCGCAGCCATCCAACTAGGATCAAACAAATAGACTCAGGTATGGTCGCAGCCATCCAATCAGTGAGTCATGTAAATAATGATAATAATCCACAATCGCAGCCTGGATTACAACAAACACAATCCAGGGTCTTGCGCTCCATCTCGACCCAAACAAAGTACAAGTCCAAGCATGCGAATATGTGAGCTAAAGTCGAACATGCATGAACATCGTCTGATTACCAGCCGATGATGAAAGCTATTAACAGACGCGAGAGAAACCACCAATAATGACAATGGTCCTCAAGGTACTACAGGTACAATCTACGACATGCGAATGAATGAGTTGACGTCGAACACCCGCAGAATCAATCGATCGGAGGCCAATGATGAAAACCTCATGTTGAATGCGACGAACCTGCCATTAAGGCATGTAGGCTCCAAGGTACCATAAGGAGTCTCTAGACCAACTTCCTGGATAATGAGCTGAAGTCGACAAGAAGTGACCGTGATCGAAGGTGGGCCATAATGTTTCCCACATCATCGACACGAGACAGAGTAACATGATGTTTTGTTGTGAATCAAGATCGTATGAGAAACAGAGGAAGGTTGATATTTGCAGAGGTCAACTTATCTTGAACATATGAACGGCACGACAGTGGACTCGACAGTATTTGACATCAACGGATCAGAGGTCATGGTGACGAGGCAATGAGCAGAGGAGAGGTCAAAAGAGATTATCCAAACCCACGGAGGCAAAGTGAAGAAACGAGATGAGATGTCCCCAACCCGACACGAATGCAGACAAGTGCCATGTTCAAGAGCGACATACTGCCGACGACAACGACGATGGTTCCATTTTTCCCCCACCATTTCCGGCGAGTACCCCAATTATTTTTGATAACAAGCTTGAAGGGGATAGCATATGCTTGTGATATAAGTCCGCCCTTCGGGCGAATCCATCCTAGTGCATTTAACGAGTCCCAGGAAGGAGAAACTCGGAGAACGTCATTTCGACTAGATCCGATGTCATCAGGGTTTAACGAGTCTGACAAAGGAAGAACTCGGCGTCTTTTCATGTTTAGCGAGTTTGAAAAGACAGCGGAAAAGAAAAATCCACAGGTCCCTTTTCGTAAATAGTTCCCCAGATCCGAAAAGGTAGAAAACAATATCCGGGAAAACCTCCTAGTCGCAATAGGCTAGGGTATTCCTTTTTCGTAATCAATCCATCCCAGCCCGAAAAAGGGTTAAACTTATACTGGGTGGATGTCGATTCGTGTCCATTTTAACGAGATTGAAACGACAAGGGCCTCGGCAATCTTTTCATATTTAGAGAGTCAGAAAAGAGCTGAAAGATGACTCCAGAGTGACTTTTTCGTGTATTTACCGAGTCCGAAAAAGTATAAAATACAACTCGCTTCCATCGTTTAAGTCGCAAAAACCTACTGCTGCACATACCAAGCAAGCGTAAAATCCATTTTCGACATAACATATGAAAATATTTGATAAAAATAACTTTTAAAACTCATTTAACGTCGAAAAAGTTATAAATATGTCAAATTGGTAAAAATAAAATTACTTTTACTATTTACCTTGGTAGAAAGCAACAGTGGTCCATTTGGAGCAGAAAATTCTGACGGTGATTGTGACCAATCCAGTTGACCATTCAGCTTCTCGTCTGTCACAGGTAAGAGGCGTTCCCTTGCTCTTCATTTTCATTCATTTTTAAATAATTTTCCCTTAAAAATAAGCTCTATGTGGCCACTTTTAAAATTTTAGGGCTGCGCCCATTGGCGCGGGTATCGGGCACGGACCCGCGCCAATGAACTCTTTTATAAAAAGGGCTCATGCCACGTGGCGCAACTGTTCGCAAAACAGCCGCGCCAGCGGCCGAACCTAAAATTTCGCCCAAAATTTCGACATTTATACCAAATTGCATGGAATTCGAGGCTCATCAGAGATCTAACTAAGGGTTTTTGACCATATGAATGCAGGTGATCACTCAAAATGGAAATTGAATGGAAAGAACGAGAGCACGGAGAAGAGGATGAACAAGCCATGCAAAGCCAAGCTTGCATGAATGCCCTTAGAAACTGCGGGTTAAAAAAGTTCTTCCTCACGCCCTGTCTACGAGCTCAGCCCGAGCTTCTCCAGTATTTGATCAGTATCTGGGATGAACAGGAACAGGTGTTCCAGCTACGAGATTAGGTATTAGAACTGGAGGTTTCTGATGTTTATTTTATCACTGGATTGTCCCGCAGAGGTCCAATCCCTGTATTAACTGGAAGCAGACCATCTGGGGAAAAGATGGAAGAAGTGATGGCATGAGTGTGCCCAGGAGCACAAACGTGATCAGGCAGCAAGAAATTGGATATCCACACTACCCCTGATCTGGCATTGAGAGTTGTTCTGCATACCATCATGCGGGCTGCAGGGTCGTAGGCACTGCACGAGGCTACGAAGGCCCAACTCCTGCTGGCCTCAGAATGCATGGGTCCCCGACAGTATGACTGGGCAACAGCAGTAACGATCAACATGAAAAGACAGCTCACAAAATTCAAACAGGGGAAACTGAAACAGTTCGGTTATGGTTCCATCTTTGTACCATTCATTCTGGAACGCTTACCAATCTTCCAAGGCCAAGGGTCCGCAGTGGCAGATCCGGAACCACGAGAGCCAAGAATGGCTCGCTGGGCAGCATTGATGCCTAGAGCTGGAGGTGGCCAACAGATGTCCTAGAGGCCAGAGTTCTTTAGGTGGTTACGGTGCCAGCTGATCGTCGTGGAAGACTGGCCTTATGCAGGAACTAACTTTACTGGAGACCCAGATCTCCCACTACTAGAAGGAGACGACTAGGACGAGGAGCTGGGTAAGACCTCATATTTTGATTTTATGTTTTATGTTTTTTTTTTAATACACATTCATCCTAACACGATCATATATAAATGCAGATGTGGGACCTGAGAGACCAGCTGGGATGTCGCCAATCGCACGGAGGACACAGCTCGCCCCTGAGATTCAGGGAGAGGGGACCGGCGGAAAGGAGTTGATCTAGAATCTCGAGGGCATTGCCCACGGGATCCCGGACTATGCCCGGTTGGTAGACGTACCGATGGCATACCAGCGCCACATGGTGGGAGTTCCGAGTCGGATCCACCGAATCCTGAGACGCTTATTGCGTGCAGTCACGTGCTATCATGAGAACCATGTGGATTAGTCCTTAGGATTTATACCACACCTATTTTTTGAGAGACATACCGTCTTCGGATGTACTTAAGACGATTATGTATATTTTTTGAGTTTTATGTGACACACTCTTATGTAAACATTTCGATATCTATATATATATGCATATCCATTTCGGGATGAGTCTTTCTTTACATGTGATGATGATTTATAAATTGCGCAAATGTCTGTCAAACACCAAATTTGCTACTGCATCTGTTAATGTATTCAAATGCCTGGGTATATGATGATATGTAATGTAGTCAAAAAAATTTTCCAGTAATCGAACACGCAAATACAGGCGTAAGATGGACAGGTTCCTTACCGAATAGTGTCCGTTCAGTTGTAACACTACAAATTGCGAATCTAGGTACACGAGCAATGCACGAATACCAAGGTTTACTACCTCGGTTAATAATTCCAACACGGCACTATATTCCATGATGTTGTTCGTGGTACGTTCTAGACATACTCCTTGCAGGTCAATCAACTCACTAGCAGGATCGTAGATTACCCAGGCTGCTGAAGACAGATTCCTGGTACTGTGGGAGGCACCATCCGTGAAACCAAAAAATGGATGAAAAGACATCTGCACAACCAGGAAGACCCGATCAGCAGAAAGATGTTTACAAATCACACCACACCATGCACACAAATGACAATCACACACCTATGTACACACACCACACCAAGAAATTACTTCAGGCATAGTACTTCTTAAGGTACAACCCATTTCTGGGCTGTGCTAGCGGAACTCCTTCATAATCTATAAGCTCGTAGGCCCCATTTTTCAAAACGCGTTTTACTATATAGGGCCCGTGCCACATAGGCTGGAGGTTACCGGCTCCGAGCTTATCATGCGCCTAATCGTAAAGGAGGACGAGGTCTCCTTCAATAAAAGAATGGGGAGAAACAGATTGATCAAAATGAGTTTTGACCCTCTTCTTTTGTGCTTCGATGATCAAAGAAGCTAGACTAATGGTTTGAATTTAACCGCCGAGACATTAAGACGCTCCTCGCCAGAGGTATCCCAGAAGAGCTCACGCTAATTTTAGTAAGCGAATTCGCATTCAACCTGGCAGAGTAAATTTTCCGTGACTGCATACACCAATTGAATAGAACTTATTAAGTTTTAGCGTATGTTCTATTCCCAGAAATGAGAACAGCTTGAGATGAATGAGATGCCAATCAGATTTATGAATCCTGAATTATTCGCTGAAGCATGGTGACCAAAACCTTGTTCACCGCTTCAACCTGACCATTCGCTTGAGGGTAGTATGGTTTTGAGCTGTCGTGACGCAAGCCCAACGTTGAAGTCAGCTCCGCCATCATGTAATCGCAGAAATGAGTACCGTGATCAGTGAAGATGGCTTGAGGAACCCCGAACCGTGCAATAACGTGGTTGAATAGAAATTGAGCACTGCCTGCCGTGTTAGCTTAGTGGTATCAAGCCACCCATTTAGTGAAGCAGTTTACCTACTTACACGATATACGATGCCCTCTGCCGTAGTGAGGGTTACACGTTATAAAATCCACGCCCCATTTCGCAAAAAAGCCGACGGTAATAAAATAACGCGGATGCAATGGTATTGCTTATCGCGGCATTCTACCGAACAGCCTGGCACGATGACATTTTTACGACCGCAGCGATACAATCTCTGGTCATGGAAGGCCAAATAACTTGCACGCAGTAATCTTCTTCGCGTGAGTATACCTGGGATATATGTTCGCCACAAAGCGCCATCATGGTACTCTATTCGGGGATCTTTCTTATCACTTAAGGTAAACATTCGCTTGAGTACCGAAAGACTCATAAGGCCAAAATTTGGTTAAGAGGAGGGGAAGGAACCTGAGTAGCATAACGCTCCAGAAAATCAGTCATTGCCCCCAAGCTAGGCATAAGTGAGGAGCGATGATGTCCATCGCCCCAGGGCAGCTCCTCAAGAGACAAAGTTTCAATGATGGCCTCATCTGAAGGAAAAGTCTCTCTGAGAGGATTAGGTGAATCAGCCTGACCAAGCCAGGGGGTTTGCGAGTAGACATCGAGAGCCATGCTCATCGGAGCATGCTGAGGAGGTGGAGGATCTGATGCAGCAACAATCTCACAGTAGCTGATCTCTACTGGCATTAAAGGCATGGATTCTCCAAACTCATATACCTGCTCAGGTGTAGGAATAAGCCAGGGGTCATCAGACCTAGACAACATGTTGAGTTGAGCGGTATGTGGTGGTGGTGCGGGGAATATACCCATGAGGACTGGGTCTTTGAAGAGACCAGGCCCTACACTGTCTGGGGGATTCGGGATTTGATCCACGTATGGCACGTCATTCTCAGAGTTTGAGGAGAAAAATGACAACTGATCCACCGTGACAATCTTGCCCTCGTGAGGGAACTTAATGAATCGAAAGACGATAGACGGCACGCAAAGCATAGCATGGGTCCAGTTGCGGCCAAGAAGTATATTGTAGTTGAGTTTAGCGTCAACCACTTCCACTTCCACGTTGACAGTTTTCCCCTGTAATGTGATCGCAAGACTCTCGAGAACGCCCAGGGGTTTAGATTCTCGACCATCAAATGCCTCAAGGGCATTGGGAGATGACGACAAGGCTGGAGAGCCGATGGCCTTCCAGCAAGCAGAGGAAATTACGTAGGTAGATGCACCCTCATCTACGATGGCCCTATGAATGTTCAGACCGTTAATCCCGACTTGAATAACCAAAGCGATTTGATGTGGAAGCCGGGGAGTAAAATTCTCCAGATCGAAGGTGAGAAGGCTCGAGTCGGCGGGGTCAATGCCACTGATTGCAGACAGTAAAGCCTTCCGTTGTGAAGGACAGCTCTGAAGAACCTCAAGTGCTGACATGGCACATGGCGCCTGTGCCAGATCCTCAACAATATTGTAATGTTGAGCGGCACGAGCGTTTGGATTATAAGAGGATCTCCGAAGAACACCCTTGGGAGGTGGCTTCACAACGGGTTCGAGAGTCGGCTTCTCGATTTCCAATGGACCGGAGACAGGTGGGGGAGGTGGCCCATCCGCAACTGCCTTCCCGGGTGCCTGTTGCTGTCCGCTGTAATCCTTTGATCACGTAGCGACAGTGATAGGTGCATTACTCTTCATCATGAAAACCTGAGACCCAAACGGTGCAGATGGTGACGCCTGTTCGACCATCTGGGTCTGCTGAGATGGAAATGGCTCTTTCAAAACAGCCGGAGTCCCTTTAGCGCCTTTAAGAAGTTGACTAACCTCGGATCGTCGTGGACAATCCTTAGTATAATTGTCCCCTTCACAGATGAGGCAAGGGAATTTCGGTTGACGTTGGGAGCCATCCTCAGTTCGAGTTTTAGATTCTGGTTTTGGGGCATCAGATTTTGATTTGCCTTTGCCCTTCTTCTTCCCCTTGGAGGATTTGTCCGCAGGATTGGCCTGAATGGCATTCACCTTCGCTGTTTTACCAGAATCGGATGAGGCCGGATTAGCAGAGGTATTGTTGGAAGAATTAGCCTTCTGCTTCCCATTCGAAGACTTCTTCGAATTTTGAGAGATGGAACCAATGACACCATCCACCGCAGGGGTAGGTGGAGCCTTAGAGGTTCCAGGCCGTGGAGCATCAGTCAAGATGTCATAAAGCGTGCCAGACTGTGAATAGACAAGATCCAGGTACTGGGCATGCACGATAGCTTGTTCCTCTATCACACACGCTCCCATCTCGATATCCTGAGCGATTTTATTCATAAAGGAGGTAGTGAACCAGTGAGTCAAAATCTGATCAGCTATGTGAAACTTGATCAGTCGACGACGGTGCCGCCACTCATGAATGTGATCTGAGATGTGAGTGGCTTTGTCCTGCTTCAGAGAAGTCAGGAGGTGCGTCTCAGCCTCATACCGGACTGGTAACTGGAAGTGCGTGAGGAAAGCCATGGCTAAAGAGTTGAAATCTTGGAAAATGCCACGGGATAACTCTATGTACCACTTAGCAACAGCTCCAGTTAAAGTACGCTGAAAGAGGCGCAGGCGAATCGAATCTTCGACCCAAGAGTTAGACGAACACCAAAGATGATACGTCATCACATGCGCTTGGGGGTCCTCTCTAGCTTTTCCCTCGAACTTGGGACAATCACCTGGTATCTTGGTGGGAACCGGAGGCCAATATGGATTATGTAAAATCAGATCATTGGTCAACTTTGAAACATCTGGCAACTCCAAGGTAGCCAGGAACGGAAATGGTGGATTAACCGTCATGCCAGGCCCAGGATGAGGTCCGGTACCCATACTCCACGATGGTTGTGAATATCCCCTGGGTCACCAAGTTCGTCTCCAGATTTTGACCTAGGGGGCATAGGCCGTATAACGACCGATTTGGGTGTCGAATCATAATGCGGGCTTGACAAATCCGTGATATGGACCCTGATTAGGCGTTGGCCCCGTATAAGCAGCGTTTGGATTTGGCTGCTGAGCGTAGGTGAAACCGGGAGGAGGAGGATAATACTGAGAGCCTCTGGGGTGGTTATAGTTCGGTTGAGACTGACCATGAGGATGATAACCACCCTGAGGATAAGTAGGCTGCTGAAAAGTGGAACCCTGCGGAGCCTGATACGTAGGGCGCAGCTGTTGATTTGGCTGCGGCATTGAATGAACAGGATGTTGAGTAGAGTGAACGGAATGAGAGGGTTGCCCTGAATGAATAGGTTGACCCGAGTGAGAGGGTTGACCCGAATGACTAGGCTGACCCGGATAAATAGGAGGCGCCGGTTGCGCAGGTTGACCTGGTTGTAAGTGAGCCCCAGGTTTCACCAGATGGGCCGGTTAGCCTGGAGGCGGAACACCGGGTTGTACCGGATGAGCCGGTTGGCCTGGTGGTGGAACAGGACTAGGTGGTTGCTAGAAACCGGTTTGACCTGAAGCAGAACCATAGGATGGTCCTGGCTGATATGCAACGTTAGAAACAACAGGATACTGCGGTTGCATCGGTAAAGAAGGCTGGATCTACCCCCCAAGACCATAGACCGGTCCCGGTTGATACCCCGGCTGAGGCTGAGCAGGTTGACCAGAAGGGCTATAATATGGTCCTTGCGGATTGTACGATGGCCCTTGCTGGCCCGCAGGGTAACCTTGAATAGGCTGCCCCTGTGGATCATACCGATAGCCAGGTTGGCCCGCAGGTTGGCCGTGGAAGGGCTGTCCCTGTGGGTTATGAGCCTGGTTGTATGGTAAACCTTGAGCATACAGATAAGCCTCAGGAGCGGGAAGGCGCAAAACCTCCCCATGCTCGTCATACTGACCCGGGAAAGCATACACGGGAGTGCCATCCTGTGCATAGTGCGAAAAGAAAGATCGATAAGGATCTTGGGGAAACGGTCCAGCTTCGGCGTTCGGCTGTTGCAAAGACAACCGATACTCCTCTGGAGAGATATTCTCCGGTATAGCAGTAGCTAGATAAACATCTTCAGGAGTTGGCCCAGCCTTGGTAGCAGATTCTGAGACAACAGGAGAAGAGGCGGCCACACAAACAGTGGGTCGGACGGGAACAGAAGTGACGGGTGTCGAAGGGGACACCCCAGGTGTAGTGATAGCTAGCCTCGAAGCAGGAGATGATATTCCCATAGAGGCTGCAGCTGAAATGATCTAACCCAGAGATCTATATCCCTGTGGAAAAGAAGGACTGGCTGTCAACATGCTAGCCAGTTCAGAGTTCTCTCCCTCAAACAATCTACGCGGGAAGAGCTGATAGTCTTCACCAGACGTCGAAATTTCCTCACCAGAATCACTCATGGTTGATCCTGCCGTTAAATCATGCAGAAGACGGGGAGGACTAGGAGGAAAAACAACAGCAACAAACGGCGAACCTGATGTAAGAGAAAGGAAATCAGCTCCTAATCTCAATTCAGACACAGGGTCTGAAAAGGGCCAATTGAACTCAACTGGTCCTCCAAAGGGTTGCTCAGTGAGAACCGGTCCCCCGTCAGGAAACTCGGAAACAACAGGCTGTTGTGGTTCAACAGAAGACTGAGAAGCCTCTGAAGAATCGTCCGTGTAAGGACTACCAGTAGACGAAACCGAAGGTTCCGCCATTGTGGCAAAAGACTAGAGAAAAAGAGCAGACACACACACGGGCTGAAAACGAGCTAAGACACACGATCGAACGGTCAACAAGCAATGTCTAAACGGGTGTGTAATCGTGGGCGATTAATTTTACCACATTGGAAAGTAAGAAATTCTACCGTTTCATGTTTTAAGAGTCGAGAAACGATAAAAAGATGACTCTATCTTTTTCAGATTTGACACAAGCATGAAAGGACAAGCGCTTGATGGTATTTTCAAGTTTAGGGAGTCAGAAAAGACCAAATTACTACTCAGGAAAAACTAGGCACAAAGGGTGTACCAAATATCCGTGAACTGCAATATACACCTTGGTTTCAATAATGAAATAGAAATCGACCAAGGACTTTTCGTACGTGCAGGTAGTCTCCCCGAATGCTATGTTCGGTGTATCATGGGTATAGGGCAGTAGACTCGGCTTCCTGTGGATAAAGGATTGAAAACCTAGAGGGGTCTCCCTTTATATACGCGATGGTACGGGGAGCACAAGTCCGTACTAGCGCTGTCTAAAGCCAAACGACGAGCGACAGCTGCTAGGTTTATTGACACCGGAACACGTCTCTAGCCTAGACTTTCTAAATATGTTTCGTTAAGTTCCAATGCTGCCTTAGGTTAATTGCATAAATTTTAGAGTTGATCTTCAATTAAGTTTTCAATTTTCAGGCCCTATCGTATGTAATGTCTGAAAAAACTCCTAAATGTAAAGCTACATGCCACAGTCCAACATTTCGTTCGATGAAAACTAATTAGAGAAGAGTTGAGAGATTTTAAACAAATGAAATGAACAGAAGACAAACAATGAGATCTCTAATGCAACTAATGAAACTAAAAACTTTTCATTCCAATCACTAATCACTAGGAAAAGTGAAAAGATTACAATTTGCACTAATTCAACAAAAGCAAAAGAGATTTTTTTTTTTTTGATTTTCAATGTTTAATAGCTAATATGCACTAAACAAACCGAAAAAAAAACGGAACAACTTGAGAAACGATATTCGAGAGAGCAAAACAAACAAATTTCACTCAAGAAGACAAGTAGTCAGATCCCAAATCGACCAAATGAATTTCGAATGAAGGAATGAACAAACACCCAAAACTCACAATAAAAACAATGAAAAACCACTTAGAGGATGTGGAGAATCAATTAGACAGTTGACAGGACAATCAAAAACACCAAAACTCCCAAGGAGGGCTCGATACACCAAGCCACTAGATGCCCTAGGGCTTGAAACGTGAAATCGATAGATAAAAGAAAACGACCAAAGGACAGAGGTGAATTCCCAGTCAAACAGGACTCCAACACACTCAGGCAGTCAGAAAATCAAGAAGAAAAACACTGACCAAACCCAGAGAGCTCAAAAATGAGGAAACTCAAAAACCTTACAGGAGTGGCGCGACTGTAAGGAGGAAACTGGCGCCAGAAAGCAATTGGCGCGGGCTAAACAAAAGCAACATGCACCAATTGGTGCGACTGTCGGGTTAAAAACCATGCCAGTCAAGTTTCTCAATCAAAATTAAAAAATAACTACTCCAGAAACAGATCAATGCAAGCTAAGCAAACCAAGAAGGAAAAACATCACAAGGAACCCAACCCAGAAGGCTGATCAAGCAAGGAAAAACATAAAACAATCAAAGCGAGGCAACACAAACGAGACAATGAAATTTGGACGATCCCCAGTGGAGTCGCCAACTTGTTGAGGAGGTAAATCCCCTCTGCAGACAGAGGCGATCCCTACTAGCCCAGCAGGGGTCTAGCAACAATAAAAAATGTTACGACGCAAGCTCCTAGTTACGAATGAAAAGACTAATGATGGAAGCCTACCTGGAATCCAATGCTATGATCTGAAGAAGAAGCGTCCCCGTTCCTCAGCCTCGGCAGATCACGATCCCTCCATGATCTCCGCAGATGAACACCTGCACATGGAAGAAACGAACAGATACAAGCATAAAATCCGGCATGCGTAACTAAATATCAGTCAGAAAGGATATTACTCATATTAGCATGATGGAAAACATGGTGGAACCATAATCGTAATCATTCATTAAACAACAAATGAAGGGAGATTACAACCAAGTTCTGACGTCGCGGTCTCCTTCGGATGGGTCTCCAGCCGTTCACGTCTTGCAAAGCTCGCCAGGGAAAGGGCAAACCTCTCCAGAGTCTCTTGACGATGGTCTCCTTACTTGAGTCAGCCTTAAGGGAGAAAGAGGGCTCTTTACAGCACAAAGGCTCTTGGGAATATGGAGATTCAAAGCTTAGGCACTTCAAGACTAGCTTGCCATGGGATTGAGAAGGCTTTTATAGATGGGGAAGGAGGGAGTTGGGATCCCTATTATTATGGGATTGGCCCTATCAACAAGGAAGGTTCCATGGGAGGTGGCAAAACCACTTCCCTTCTGTTACACAGTAATTTGTCACCATCCCTACCATTCCCCGTCCCGCACAATGGAGGACCCATTATGTGACCTGTGAACAGTGTCATGCCTTGAAAACATCATCAATGCATCCCTCTGAGTATGAGCTTCATTTTCCCTTGAGACAACTCCTTGCAAAACTCATGAAAAACAGCTCTTTTTGCATTGGCGCGGGTAGACAGTTCAGTGCTCGCGCCAATCAGGGAAATCCTGTAAAGAGGTCGCGCCACTTGGCGCTCTGTCATAGAGCAACAATCGCGCCACCCATTTTAGGGACTGTTTTTTAAATATGGATGGCGGAAGTTGAGTTCAAACAAACTCACAAACCACTGCCTATCTTGAGTTGGGATGTTTGGCTGCGGGAGTTCTATGGAAGGGAATTGGTTTTTCCACCTCCCATGGAACCTTCCTTGTTGATAGGGCCAATCCCATAATAATAGGGATCCCAACTCCCTCCTTCCCCATCTATAAAAGCCTGCTCAGATCCATGGCAAGCTAGTCTTGAAGTGCTGAAGCTTTGCATCTCCCTATTCTCAAGTGCCTTTGTGCTGTAAAGAATCCCTTCTTTCCCTTAAGGCCCATTCAAGCGAGGAGACCATTGTTACGAGACTCTGGAGAGGTTTTCCCTTTCCTTGGCGAGCTTTACGGGACGTGGACGACCGGAGACCCGTTCGAAGGAAGCTGTGACGTCAGAACTTGGTTGTAACTTCTATTCGTTTATTACTTAATAGATGACTATGATTATGGTTCCACTCCGTTTTCCATCATGTTAATGCAAGTAATATCTTTTCTGACCGATGTTTAGTTACGTATGATGGTTCCTATGCTTGTATCTGTTCGTTTCTTCTATGTGCAGGTGTTCATCCGCGGAGATCGTGGAAGGATTGTGATCTGCCAGGGCTGAAGGACGGGGACACTTCTTCTTCAGATCATAGCGTTGGAATCCGGGTAGGCTTCTATCCCAAGTCTTTCATTCGTAATTAGGAGCTTGCATCATAGCATTGTTTGTTTGTTGCTAGACCCCTGCTGGGCTAGTAGGGATCGCCTCTGTCCGCAGAGGGGATTTACCTCCTCAACAAATTGGCGACTCCGCTGGGGATCGTCCGGTTTTCCTTGTCTCGTTTATGATTGTTTCGCTTTGATTGTTTCTCCCTGCTTGATGAGCCTTCTGGGTTGGGTTCTTTTTGTGTTTTGGCTTTTGGTTCAGCCCCAGAGGATCAGATCTGACCTCTGTTTTTCCGAATTTTCATCTTTTCATGGTTGGCTTGATTGGCACGGTTTATAGCCTGATAGTCGCGCCAATTGGCGCAGGTTGACAGTTCATTACTCGCGCCATCCCCTGTTTGGCGCGGATTACAGCCAGACAGTCGCACCATTTCCTGTAGGTGGTAGGGTTATCCTTGTTCGGAAGTTTCTTTTGGTCAGTACTTTGCTTCTGGGTTTGTTTTAGATTCAGCTTGAAGTGGGAAGTCTGGTTTTGGTTGGGAGGAATTCTTTATTTTTTCATTTTCAGGAATTGGCGCTTGTTGTCAGTTAGCAACCCGCGCCAATTGGCCATTGGCGCTAGTTTTCAATGTAAAAGTCGCGCCACTTGGCGCTAGTTGTCAATGTACAAGTCGGGCCAATTTCAGGGTGTATGAAAATTGAGGTTTTTTTTCCCTTAATCCTTCGCCAGCGTGTCTTTCCCTTCCGGCCTTTCCTCCGTATGAGCATAGATTACATTGCTCATTGTTTGGAATGTCTTCTTTCTATGATCGCTTGATGTAAAAGGGAATGAATGCCTTGTTTTGATCTCATGCTTTGGAAGTCCTCTTTGTGTTTTGTCACCTTTTGAGGGATTTTGTTACAAAGTGTTTTGAAACAACGATTGCATTCTTAGTGTTTGTTTACATCTCTTTTGCGTTAGGAAGATTTGCGTTGTTTTAGTTTTCATCTCATAGTTTGCTTTTCGTTGAAATGCATTAGATCACATTGCATTGAAAGGTAGTTTTGAGATTTATCATTGAACTTAGGTCACATTGTTTAATGACTGAAAACTAAAAATCGCTTCGAGTGCATTCTCTTTTGTTAAAAGTATGCATTAAGTAGATTCTCATTTTATCGAAAAATGCATTGAGTACATTCTTATTATTTGAAAAGAAAAAGGAAATTGTGCATAGATTACAATTGCATAGTTTTCGGAAAAAAGAATTTTGCATAGATTACATTGCATAATTCGCTTCGTTGAATGTTTTGGAATACTTTTGGATAGTGAAAGTCATCTAGTTTGGAAAAGTTTCGTTTTCAGTTTTTCTGTTTGTTGCATCTTTGTTTGAAGCTCTTCCCTTAACTAGATAGCATTCATCGAATTGAAAACTTTTCTTTTCTCATATAGCTTTGCAGTTAGGAGTCTTTCGAGACACTACATACGATAGGGCCTGAAAATTGAAACTTAATTGAAGATCAACTGTAAAATTTATTCAATTAACCTAAGGCATCATTGGAACTTAATGAAACATATTTAGAAGGTCTAGGCTAGAGACGTGTTCCGGCGTCGTTAAACCTAGCAGCTGTCGTTCGCCTGTTGGCTTTAGACAGCGCTAGTACGGACTTGCGCTCCCCGTACCGTCGCGTATATAAAGGGAGACCCCTCTAGTTTTTCAATCCTTTATCCACAGGAAGCCGAGTCTGCCGCCCTATACCCGTGATACACCGAACACAGCATTCGGGGAGACTACCTGCACGTACGGAAAGTCCTTGGTCGATTTCTGTTTCATTTTTGAAACCAAGGTGTATAATGCAGTTCACGGATATTTGGTACACCCTTTGTGCCTAGTTTTTCCTGAGCAGTCATTTGGTCTTTTCTGACTCCCTAAACTTGAAAAGACCGTCAAGCGCTTGTCCTTTCACGCTTGTGTCAACTCCGAAAGAGATAGAGTCATCTTTTTATCGTTTCTCGACTCTTAAAATATGAAACGGTAGAATTTCTTACTTTCCAATGTGGTAAAATTAATCACCCACGATTACACGCCTGCTTAGATATTGCTTGTTGACCGTTTGATCGTGTGCCCTTAACTCTTTTTCAGCCCGTGTGTGGTTTTGAGTTTGATGGAAAATTTTTCAGAGTTTACCAACCAAGGAATCCCCTCAGAAGGGAATCCTGGTCATTTTCCTCCTTTTGGAAATGTTGGTGCTCCTTACATGGCGACGTTGTCCCTTCCCGGGTTAACTGTTGGGTTGCCTGTTTGGTTGTTCTCAACCTCTGTAGTCCCGAATGTCTCCACTACTGTTCAATCAGTTCCTCCACCTGAACAACCTCATGTTGATTCCAAGGTGGACCTCTCCCCTTCTTCGCCTATTTCTGCGTCCTCCTCTTCTACTTCGCCTGGTGAAAGTTTGGATTCAAGTAACCAGGTGGCTAAGAAGAAGAAGAAGAAGACAAAGAAGAAGAAGTCTGATAAGCGAGAGGCTAAATGTACAGCTATTGCCCATGAGAAATCTCATCTTGATAGGCCCTCCGACCCTCCGCGGAAAGTCAAGTTCCCGTGCATGCTGTGCGCGGGAGACCATTTGCTTCGAGACTGCCCTGGCATTCCCAAGGTGCTCGAATCATGGTCTGACGGCCGACCGCCGTTGCCTTTGACTTCCGGGAGCCAGGTTGGGGGCACGTATTCAACTGGGACTGATAAGACTCCTAAGAAGCAGGGTAAGACCACCAATCCCTACAAGTTGTGTGAAGGGCACCATGCCATTCACCTTTGTCCTTATATGGATGAAGCCAAACTAGTTTTGGACAACCCGACCGGTTCTACACCACGCCTTCCACCTGGTTATAATCATCTTTCTTCGAGTCCTCCGCCAGCTGATCCAATGATTGGTCAAGAGTTATCCTTGGTCGATCCCACTCCTCCAGAAATTCAAATTCACGAATCCATCCCTGACCAACTATTGGTCGTGGGATCGGTTGATTTGGCCCCGTCCACGGTGCACCAGGTCTTTTCTGTCGAGAGTGGACCTCACACCCCCCATGTCCTTCTGATCTCTTCAGATTCTTCAGACTTGGAGAAAGATTCTCCTGTCCCTGTGCTTCAAGAAGCTCCTCCTCCGCCTCCCATGATGGAGGCTACGAAGGATATTCCTCCCGCCTTCGAGATGGAGGTCATGGGGGAGGCTTCTGCTTCCGTAACATCAGGGGAAGACCTTCACATCTCGATGGTAGCCCCTCCGAGTAGTTTGGTCGCTTCCTTTGACTGGAATCGATTTGCAGGATTTCGCCTTCCGTCTTATGTGCCTTTCGAGATCACAGTACAGGCTCTTGGTCTGGTTGTACCCAGCACCATTATAGACGAAGGTGCCTCTGTTAGTATTCTATCTTCAACTACCTCGCAAGCTTTCGGTTCGCCGCCGCTTGCGCCTGTTACGCAGAATCTGCTCACTTTTAACAGAAGGACGAGTCAACCGTTGGGGATCCTTCCAAGGTTACCTGTTACTTTGGGAGGCAAAACCGTCCATATGGATGTGATGGTCGTTCCAGGCCCCTTGGATTTCAATCTGCTTTTGGGGCGCGATTACACCTATGCCATGGGAGCGCTCGTCTCCTCCCTTTTTCGTGTGGCCTGTTTTCCGCATGAAGGAAGGATCGTGACCATTGATCAGCTGTCATTCTTTGGTCCTAATGTGGCAACTGGTCCGCCATCACCCCCTCCTGGTTTTTATCCACCTGTTGTCTCTGCCCCACCGCAGGTCAACTATGTGTCTACCTACCCCGTGCCTGTGCCCAGTGATGATGCCGTCGTACATCAGGTGCTGGGGGCATTGGGTCCTGACTTCCAGAATGTTGTCCTTCCATCGGGAGTGGAACTCTTGGAAGCGCCGCCTTCTTGTTCATTTTGATGTAAGCCGGTTAGAGCACAGTTCCCCTGTGTCAAGCTCTTTAAAAAATGAAACCAGGTTGTCGGAGCACAGTTCGTTGTCTTGTGTCAAGCTCCTTAAAAAATGAAACAAGATCGCCGGAGCACAGTTCGTTGTCTTGTGTCAAGCTCCTTAAAAAATGAAACAAGATCACCGGAGCATAGTTCCTCCACTTGTGTCGAGCTCCTAAAACAATGAAACTATTTGTTTGAGGACAGTTCTTTTAAGTGTGTCAACCTCGTTAAAATAATGAAACACGAGCATGTTCAATTCGAGTCTTTGATAAGTTCTCGTAAAATACCAGTCGAGTCTTTTCCTTGATCTTGTAACTTGAACCTTCACTCCATTTGACTTTCATATGGACTGAAGCTTGGGGGGCATGTACCTCGAATTGAGTCACCATGCTGGGGGCATGCTTACTTTTTCAAGCATAGTTTGTTTCCGTTTCAAGCTTGTGTAAAAATGAAACCGGTTTCAAACATAGTTTATCTTTGTTTCAAGCTTGTGTAAAAATGAAACCAACTTCAAGCAGAGTTTTCTGATTTCAAGCTTGTGTAAAAATGAAACCTTTCCCATTTTACCTCTCGTGATTGCCATTTTATCAGCCTATTTTTGCCAGATGAGCCTTGGTTTTCTCACTCCATCGTCAGTATCTGCTTGGCCGATCATATGATTTCACTTGGTTGTTTTACCTGTTCCTGAGGAACCGCTGCGATGAGTGGTCTTGTTAGCCAACCTCCTGACCTTTAGTTGTTTTGAGTAGTTCCACCATTACCGGAACCAGTTGCTACCCTTTATACCACTCGTTCCTCCAGGAGGAGTCATCTTTCAGCTCTTTTCTGACTCTCTAAATATGAAAAGATTGCCGAGGCCCTTGTCGTTTCGATCTCGTTAAAATGGATATGAATCGACATCCACCCAGTATAAGTTTAACCCTTTTTCGGGCTGGGATGGATTGATTACGAAAAAGGAATACCCTAGCCTATTGCGACTAGGAGGTTTTTTCGGATATTGTTTTCTACCTTTTCGGATCTGGGGAACTATTTACGAAAAGGGACATGTGGAGTTTTCTTTTCCGTTGTCTTTTCAAACTCTCTAAACATGAAAAGACGCCGAGTTCTTCCTTTGTCAGACTCGTTAAACTCTGATGACATCGGAAATTGTCAATCATGACGTTATTCGAGTTTTTCCTTCCTAGGGCTCGTTAAATGTACTAGGATGGATTCGTCCAAAGGACGGGTTTATATGACAAGCATATGGTATCCTCTTCAATCTTGTGTAAAAATAAAGAGGTACTCACCGAAATGGTGGGGAAAATGGAACCATCGTCGTTGTCATCGGCAGTATGTCGCTCTTGAACATGGCACTTGTCTGCATTCGTGTCGAGTTGGGGACATCTCATCTCGTTGCTTCACTTTTGCCTCCATGGGTTTGGGTAATCTCTTTTGACCTCTCATCTGTTCACTGCCTCGTCACCATGACCTCTGATCCGTTGATGTCAAATACTGCCAATTCCATTTTCGTGCCGTTCATGTGTTCAAGAGAAGTTGGCCTCTACAAATATCAACCTTCCTCTGTTTCTTATATGGTCCTGATTCACAACAAAACATTATGTTCCTCTGTCTCGTGTCGATGATGTGGGAATCATTATGGCCCACCTTCGATCAAGGTCACTTCCTGTCGACTTCAACTCATTATCCGGGAAGTTGGTCTAGAGACTCCTGATGGTACCTTGGAGCCTGCATGCCTCAATGGCAGGTTCGTCGCATTCGACGTGAAGTTTACATCATTGACTTCCGATCGAATGATTCTGCGGGTGTTCGACGTCAACTCATTTATTCACACGCCGTAGATTGTACCTGTAGTACCTTGAGGACCATTGTCATTATTGGTGGTTTCTCTCGCGTCTATTAACAGCTTTCATCATTGGCTGGTAATCAGACGATGTTCTTGCATGTTCGACATCAGCTCACACATTCGCATGCTAGAACTTGTACTTGTTTAGGTCGAGATGGAGCGCAAGACCCTGGATTGTGTCTGTTGTAATCCAGGCTGCGATTGTGGATTATTATCATTATGTACATGACTCACTGATTGGATGGCTGCGACCATACCTGAGTCTATTTGTTTGATCTTAGTTGGATGGATGCGCCCATACCCTGGATCCGGATTATAGCATACTCTGTTTCGGATGGCTGCGTCCATACCATATATATACATCATGTACTTGAGATATCAGTTGTATCTTTCTGCGCAGGTTTTCCGACGGCGGGCCTTCAGTTGGACATGTTCTCGTAAAGCATTTCACCCCTCTCACTCTCGGGCCTCATACTTTAGGGGGCATCTGTTACACAGTAATTTGTCACCATCCCTACCATTCCCCGTCCCGCACAATGGAGGACCCATTATGTGACCTGTGAACACTATCATGTCTTGAAAACATCATCAATGCATCCCTCTGAGTATGAGCTTCATTTTCCCTTGAGACATCTCCTTGCAAAACTCATGAAAAACAACTCTTTTTGCATTGGCGTGGGTAGACAGTTCAGTGCTCGCGCCAATCAGGGAAATCCTGTAAAGAGGTCGTGCCACTTGGCGCTCTGTCATAGAGCAGCAATCGCGCCACCCATTTTAGGGACTGTTTTTTAAATATGGATGGCGGAAGTTGAGTTCAAACAAACTCACAAACCACTGCCTATCTTGAGTTGGGAGGTTTGGCTGCGGAGTTCTATGGAAGGGAATTGGTTTTGCCACCTCCCATGGAACCTTCCTTGTTGATAGGGCCAATCCCATAATAATAGGGATCCCAACTCCCTCCTTCCCCATCTATAAAAGCTTGCTCAGATCCATGGCAAGCTAGTCTTGAAGTGCTGAAGCTTTGCATCTCCCTATTTCCAAGTGCCTTTGTGCTGTAAAGAATCCCTTCTTTCCCTTAAGGCCCATTCAGGCGAGGAGACCATTGTTACGAGACTCTGGAGAGGTTTTCCCTTTCCTTGGCGAGCTTTACGGGACGTGGATGACCGGAGACCCGTTCGAAGGAAGCTGTGACGTCAGAACTTGGTTGTAACTTCTATTCGTTTATTACTTAATAGATGACTATGATTATGGTTCCACTCCGTTTTCCATCATGTTAATGCAAGTAATATCTTTTCTGACCGATGTTTAGTTACGTATGCTGGTTCCTATGCTTGTATCTGTTCGTTTCTTCTATGTGTAGGTGTTCATCCGCGGAGATCGTGGAAGGATTGTGATCTGCCAGGGCTGAAGGACGGGGACACTTCTTCTTCAGATCATAGCGTTGGAATCCAGGTAGGCTTCTATCCCAAGTCTTTCATTTGTAATTAGGAGCTTGCGTCATAGCATTGTTTGTTTGTTGCTAGACCCCTGCTGGGCTAGTAGGGATCGCCTCTGTCCGCAGAGGGGATTTACCTCCTCAACACCTTCCATAGAACTCCCGCAGCCAAACCTCCCAACTCAAGATAGGCAATGGTTCTGAGTTTGTTGAAACTCAACTTCCACCATCTTTATTTAAAAAAACACTCCTTAAATTGGCTGGCGCGACCACTGCTCTTAGACAGAGCGCTAGGTGGTGCGGCCTCTTTGCAGGATTTCCCCCATTGGCGCGAGTGCTGAACTGTCTGCCCACGCCAATGTAAAAAGAGATGTTTTTCATGATTTTTGCAAGGAGATGTCTTAAGGGCAATTAAAGCTCATGCTTAGAGGAATGCTTTGATGATGGTTTCAAGGCATGACAATGTTCACAGGTCACAAAATGGGTCCTCCATTGTGCGGGACGGGGAATGGTAGGGACGGTGACAAATTACTGTGTAAGAGCTGTCCAGGTGTAAAAATGGATAACAATACTGGGGTTAAGTGATCAACATACTCACTAGTATTGAAGCCCATTATGGAAGATATCATGTTTAAAATAACTCTACCCTCATTAGTAAAGAAAGTATAACCATAAGGGGGAGGGTTTTTAGGCTGATGCTCTGGAAACATGGAGGTTTGGCATAGGCGGTTTAACTCTAATGCGAGTAATATCTTTTTTGACCGATGTTTAGTTACGTATGCTGGTTCCTATGCTTGTATCTGTTCGTTTCTTCTGTGTGCAGGTGTTCATCCGCGGAGATCGCGGAAGGATTGTGATCTGCCAGGGCTGAAGGACGGGGACATCTCTTCTTCAGATCATAGCGTTGGAATCCAGGTAGGCTTCTATCCGTAGCTCTTTCATTCGTAACTAGGAGCTTGCGTCATAGCATTGTTTGTTTGTTGCTAGACCCCTGCTGGGCTAGTAGGGATCGCCTCTGTCCGCAGAGGGGATTTACCTCCTCAACAAATTGGCGACTCCGCTGGGGATCGTCCGGTTTTCCTTGTCTCGTTTATGATTGTTTCGCCTTGATTGTTTCTCCTTGCTTGATGAACCTTCTGGGTTGGATTCTTTCATTATTTTAGCTTC
>JAXQQM020078666.1:0-15636 GCA_034641835.2 Pinus albicaulis
CCATTAGGGGAATTTTGAGGTCTAAAATGGGCCTCCTAAGGAAAATGTACAATCAAAATTCACTTTATGAAAACCAATCACATTTTAGTGGATGACATCATCCCTAATGGTTGAAGTGGCATTGCTTGAGTTAAAGGTACTTACTTGACACATTCTCAATGGTGGATAAAAACTCATGGTTAACCATGGTAGTGATCTAAGTACTTTTAAAGTCAAAGTAAAGTACTCATAATTAATGTCATTTCACACTTTTTGAATAAAAATATATTATTTTCATTTCTTATTTCTTTAAAGAAACAATGCATATCCCTATACATTTATTATCTTATATTATTTTATTTTTATATGGTATATTAATTACATGTTATTATACAATTTAAATAATATAAATTTTAATTAATAACATATAATACAATTAATAATTTATAAATTTATATTTATATTTTATTTTAATTTAAGTACAAAGAACAAATGGATTAGTTTTTCAATGATAATGACTTTTTCTTGAAAATATCATTCTTATTTATAGTCACAATAATACAATTTTTTTATTAATTTTATTTCGGCACAAATTTTGAATTGAATTTAACTATGGTTACATGGATTGTGGTGCAAAAAGTGAATTGAAAATTCATAAATATTATTTTATTGGTTTAGCTATTATTTTATTATTTCCTTAGGAGGCCCATTTTAGACCTCAAAATTCCCCTAATGATGAACGCTACACGGTGGGGTAAGTCTTCCTAATGGAAATTGAGGATGAAAGCCTTAGAGTCTCTGGGATAAATGCCTTGGGGGCAGAATGATGGTAAAGAAACACAGAACACAAAAAGGAAGAGAGGTAAACAAGGTCAGGGAGCTGCAAGATCAACTAATTACAATGTTTAGGAACAAGGGTAGGGAGGTGCATGATCAATTGCTTACAATGTTTGAGTCTTGGCCTGGCGGTGTAAACCAGGCACAGTTCACTTAGGGTTTGCATGTATGTGATAAGTGTGTTAATTTTACTTAATCCCAGACTTGTGTAGAGGAAAAGGAAAAAATATGTTGTATAATTGTAAATAAATCTGAAAATGACAGTAAAGGAAACTGAATGTGAGAGTAAAATAAACAACTAAAGATGCATCAATTTAAACCCAAGGAGGAGGGCTTTGCAAAAACTAGTCTATGGGTGGGTGAAATCTAGTCAAACACACACAAAATGGCCAATGGATCTAAATTCAGGAGGGACAAGGATCTAAAGGTCAGATCTGTTGGAAAGGGGTGCAGAAAATAGCAAAAAAACAGAGGGAAAAATGTTGCAAAATAGGTGGTGAATGGCTACAACTTGAAGGGAAACGGAGGGGACCTTGAAGGAGGACCAAAAAAAACTGAAAAGAGGTGTTTTGGATGGATGAAAAACCAATATGAAATGGATCTGAAAGTATAGGTTCAAATCTGAAAAATGGTTGAAAACACTAAAATCTCATAAGACCTGCTTCAGCTAAACTCCTCCTAAAAAGGTGGAAGCGTATTGAAGCCCTAAGGGGCTTGGTTCCTACTTCGACGAGAAAAAATAAGCAAGTACCAATCCAATACAGGTGAAAAGGGAGGTCAACAACCCTGAATAGTGGCCTAACAAACCCAGAAAAAATACTGCAAAAAGTACACGTCACAGTTTCTGACCTGTTTTCCGCTGAGGTCATAGTTTTTTGGATGTTTTCTTCTACCTGAGCGCTGAGGTCACAGGTTTTGGCCCAAAAAGTGCGACCTGCATTTCTGGTTGTTTCGGGAGCAGATTTAAAAAATGTTTTCATCTCTGCTGTGGCTGATACCTGTTATTTATGCATAGGCCCAGAAACACACAGAAGTTAGAATTTTTACTGTTTAAGGTTTTAAAGGTTAAAAACAACATCAAGAAATGCAAAAATAAGAAGCTGAAGAAAAACCCTAGGGGTTAAAGCAGCCATTCATGCAAGGATCTGAAAAACAACAATGGTCGTAATTATAAACCCTTGTGGAGTTGCTAATTGTTAGTGTGAATTCTAATCGCAAGTGTACAAAAAAATATCACTTTATTTGTGCATAACAAACAACCGTAACATTAAATATGACTTCTAATTTCCTTAGATCTGCAGTTGGTGATAAGAATAAATGCTACAGAAATCTAGATCTATGCAGTTAAAGACATTAAACAACAAACAATAAGCAAGAGTTGCTCCATGTATCCAATGAACAAGACAAGATTTATTTAAGAATTTTTTGTATTATGACACCTTGGAAGGGAACATAGAAAAATGTTACTAGTCCCCCTCAATGCGATGGGTTCTTGTATGTCCTCAGTGCTTTAGATCTAAGATCTCTATCTCTCTTGATGGTGTAGAAAACCTAGACAAAAATGGAACTCAAAGGGAGCTCACAAGCAAAAAGTAGAAAAATATGACAATGATGGAGGATCAAAGTCAGACCAAAAGTATAGATCAAGAGTGATCTCTAGGAAACAAAATGTAGTGAATGAATGGGAAAACCCTTCTATTTATAACTAAATATTGAGTTAGTCTAGAAATTGGTGCATAATTAAAATATTATTAACAAAATCTAGATCCAACTTTTATGGAATATTTTATTATTGTTGGTAGAGGGAAAAAGAATTTGAATTTGGTCAAATCCCTTTATTTCTAAATGATTTATTTATTATTTATTTTAAGAATGTGGTTGAGTAATAATTAAATAAATCATGATTCATTCAATTATTTATAAATAATTTAGTCAAATTTACCAGGAATATTATTTAAATAATGTTTTAAATAATTATTCCTAGAAAATAATAAGATAAATAATGATTTATCTAATTAATTTTCCTGTTTTGGGTTAAATATGACCAGGAATATTAATTATACTATGGTTTAATAAATTATCCCTTGAGGAAAATCAAACAAATAAGAATTTATTCAATTATTTCTCATGGGGTTTCTTGTTTAGACCATAAACAACTTAATAAATTATGAATTATTAAATTATTTTTCATAGTGAAAGCAATTTTGCTATGGTAAAATTGGTCTTACATGGTGTACTTTGGTCCATCTAATAGTAACAAGTTAGATGACAAAAAAATTGTGTAACAATCCTTGTATTTCTCTTTACTATCATCCACCTTGTAATCATTTTTGTTCTTAAATTAGCCTAAAAATTTAGTTATTAAAAAAACTGAAATTTTAGATTAAGCAATTATGATTTATATTATTTTTTTGGCATAGCTTCCTAGCGGATACATCTCAAAGGGCAACATGTTGATTTGGTGTTCAATTGGTAGCCTACATGGTAGTTTAAGGAATGTAGTGGTTGTAGGCTCACAAACATGTGCACATGTCTAAAACAATAAGCTTGTGTGTGCGCGCACATTCCTATACACCCCATTTCCATTGTTTTTACCATCACATTTGTGTGATCTCCCTCTATAATATCATGATTTTGAGCAATGAGATGACTTTAAATACATTTTTCTTTAGGTTTAGTTATCTAATGCCTCTTCTAGTCCAATGAAGTTCAACAAATCTTCAATATCTTTCTTGCTTCAGTATTGCATAAGAAATTAGGCATAAATAAGAGAAGGTAAAAATTGGGCAAACTTTTAAGTGTGGAAAATATTCACATTATCAAGCCTTGCTACTTTGTTGAAAGAGATACTTACCCATATGAAGCATACATTTTACATTTTTTTATACACTATAAAAGCCCTTATATATCTTTACTTTGGTTGTAGAAAATGTAAAAACACTTTTTTTGATTGTATAAAATGTGAAAAGACTTAATCAACTTATAAATCCACTATGATAAAGCTTAATTTTATCCAAAGTAATTATATAGAATTTATATTTTTATGAATAAAGCCATGCATTTTTTTTTTCAAGTCGTCACATATTACATCAGGATTGACCTGTGGCTTGAGAAACCGCAACCCAAGGGAATCTAAGCTGTCGAAATCACCTTGGGATCGCCCCTGGACATCTATGTTGTCAAAATCACCTTGGTATTGCACTTGGCTTGGGCCACACATCCCTTAACATGGATGGAATCTTTCCTACAGAGTTACTAGTAACCTTCACATCATCGTCTATTTTATGCCTCATAAACCATCATAAAACCATTTGCTTTTAAAAAAATTAAACACAATTTTAAATAATAATAATAACAACGCTGATCCGGATTTATGCAGGAACGCAACAGAATAAACATATAACCATAAATACAAAGATGCAGTGGAAATAACACTTCATTTCATTAATATCAAAGAACTGAAAATTTGCTTACAGACAGAATGGAAATAAACTAGCTAGGGCGCTGGTAGCTATCTTTGAGAAGAGATGTGGTGGCTACAGGCCTCTGAACTGAGTTACAATGAGGCTTGAGGGCCTATTTATTATTTAGAAATAATGGAAAACCATAAACATCCAAAACCCTAACCCTAGGAGATGAAGCGCTAAAACTATGGGCCCCGTTTGGGTAAATTGGTGTTTCAACTTCCTGGGGACGTAACTTTGGCATACGATCTCTGTTTGACGCGAACCATACCTCGTTAGAAAGATATATATGAGGACTACAAATTTTGAGTGAGCAACATCAACCTATGGACCTATGTTGCTCACGATTTTCCCAAAAAATGTTGTTTAGGGCCTCAAAGCGGCTCCGGAAATTTAGGACCCTAAAAACTGCTAAAAATAGTAAGTTGTGCCGAAACTGAAAAACTAAAAGAGATAATGGTGGGGCCCCAAGTGAAATAGGTGGGTGACCACCAATATCCACCTGGATCATTCCTTCCCCCTTAGGAAGCAATGGTCCCCATTGCGTTAAGTTCCTCCATGAGATGAGGAAATTTTTGCTGAACTTGGTCCCTGGTGAACCACTTTCCTTGGTGTAGGAGTTGGCCAGCTTTGACAACCCGATATAGTTGGATATTTTGTTGGAAAGTGTTCTTTATTTGCATGTCCATGATACAACCTGTGGTGGCCTGTTCCATGCAGTGTGGGTTTAACTCTGTTGGTGTGAGTTTTTTTGCAATGTCATAGGTGTCCAGTAGAGGTGGGAAGTAAGGACGAAGGTAGTCCACATTGAATACTGGGTGCAGAACAAGGAATGGTGGAATACTGAGCTCGAAGGCATTGTTCCCTACAGCCTTCATGATGGTGTACAGCCCGTATCGAAGCAGGTGAAGCTTGTGGTGGGGTCCAGTGAGGCGCTCCTTCTGCAAATGTAGCCATACTTTGTCGCCCACCTGGAAGTTGTGTGGCACCTGATGTTGATCATGGAATTGCTTGTACTTAGCATTGGCTCTGTCCAATATGTCATGAGCCTGTTGGAGGATGTGTTGAATGTGCTCGATGAAGTTATTTTCTTTTTCAACTTCAGACTGGACCAAAATGTGCTGAGGAACCTCCTATCCTGATCTTATATGATAAACTGTGGGATCCCAAAGTGCACCCACCATAATGGCCATATTTGAGAATCTTTCGACGACCATGAAAACACATTCATTGCCATGCTTAGTAGAAGGCAGGCCCGACATGTAATCCATGGAGATGGATTCCCAAGGTCGACTAGGGGTAGGTAGCAGAGTATATAGGCCTTGCTTCTTGATGGTTGGTTTTGCAATGGCACAAGCAGTGCAAGATCTGATGTGCTTCCCGACATCCTTTCAAAGGTTCAGCTAATAGAAATACTTCTGTAGTACTGCTTCTGTTTTCTCGACCCCGAAATGCCCAACAACTCGACTATAGTGTGCTTCGCATATCATCTTGTCACACTCACTTGAAGGAACACAAACGTGTCCCAGGTGACATAAAAGTGCATCTTGGAGGTGAAAATTTGGAACTTGCATACCCCCCAAGAGTGCCTTGTAAGTGTGGCCGAATTCCAGGTCGCTCCCATAGAGAAGTGGCCAATCAGAAGTCTCGTGCCCACAAGAGTTGAGAACGGTGGTGAGTGCCACGATCAGTGGTCTGCTGAGGCAATCTACAACATTATTGGTGCTACCCTTCTTGTACTTAATGTTCAAATGAAACTGTTGCAGATATGTGGGCCACTTCTGATGGCGATCATTTTGCAACTTCCCTTGTGTCTATATGAACTATAGGGGCCGGTGGTCTATGTGGATGATTGTTTCCTTCACCAAAATGTAATGCCTCCATTGTCGACAAGCTTGCACAATGGAATACATTTCTTTGTCATAAGTGGGGTACTTGCGAACTTTTTTAGACAATCTCTCACTGTGATATGCCACTAGATGTCCCTGTTGAGTAATAACTGCCCCAATAGCATAGTCAGAGGCATCTGTCTCGATCTCAAATGGCTGTTGCAAGTCTAGTAATGTGAGCACTGGAGCAGAACAGAGGCGATTTTTCAATTCTGTGAACACCTTCTGTTGAGGTCATGATCAAAAGAATTTTTCTCTCGCTCCTCCCTTGGTGACTTGACTCAAGGGCCAAGTGACATGAGAGAATCCCAACACGAACCTATGGTAAAAATTAGTAAGACCCAAAAAGCTGCGAAGCTCTGTTATAGTGGTTGGGGCTGGCCAATCCCAAATGACTTGGATCTTGGTTGGATCCACATGCACCCACCTTTCATCAATAATGTATCCTAGATATTGAACCTAGGTCATGCCAAAAGTGCACTTCTCCAAATTGGCATACAGCTTGTGTTGCCGCAGTGTTTGGAGGACTTATCGGATGTGGTGGAGGTGCTCTTCCCAAGTCTGGCTGAAGATTGGAATTTCATTCAAGTACACCACTACAAATGAGTTGGTGAATGGCCGCAAGATGTCATCCATCAACCTCATGAAGGTTGCGAGAGCATTCGTCAACCTGAAAGGCATGACTAGCCATTTGAAAAGGCCTTCCTTGGCTTTGAAGGTAGTCTTCCACACATCGGAGGGTTTAATTGGTACCTGGTGATACCCAGACTTCAAGTCGATCTTGCTGGAATATTTTGCACCTTTGAGTTGGTCCAGAAGGTCATCAATTCGTGGGATCGGGTACCTATTCCGGACAGTGATCTTGTTCAGCACCCGATAGTCAACACAGAGTCTCCACGTCCCATCCTTCTTCTGTACTAACATGATCGGGCTCCCATAGGGGGATGAACTTGGTCGGATGTGACCTTTCTATAGCAGCTCCTGAATCTGCCTCTTGATTTCATCGTTCTCCAGAATAGAGTACCAATAGATAGGTCCATTGGGTAGCGGCGCACCTGGGTTCAGATCAATCAGGTGATTGACCTGACAGTGCAAAGGAACCCCTATGGGTGAGTTGAAGATGTCCCCGTACTCCTCCACAAGCTTCTCCATTTGTTGTTGTCGTGCAGAGGAGCCCTCTCTGGAGGTCGTGGCCACATTCTTCTTCTTGCCCTGGGGGCGGATCATCAGGGAAACAAATTTCCTGGTTTTGGAAATGAGCTTACTGCATTGTTTTGCAGTAACCAAAGAGATAAAGGCAGGAGGTGGTACCTCTGGTATCCTGTACAACTTATTTCCCAAATTAACAATAACAGCGCGAGGTTGAGACTCATACACAACATGATGCTTCCATAAGTATGGTTGTCCTAATAATAAATTAGAAACATCAACAGGAGCAACGTCACATAATACCTCATCCGTGAAGGGCTTGATGCTATAGGAAAGGCGACACTGCTGGCTGACGTGGAGACCTCGTCCTTGGTGAAGCCACCCGATGGTGTATAGATGTGGGTGAGATGTGGTCGGCAAGCCCAACTGCTTCACGACATCTGCTAAAATGAGGTTATTTTGGCTCCCATTGTCGACAATGAACTGTACCAGGGAGCCCTTTACCCACATCTGGGAGTGGAAGAGATGTTCCTCCTCCTCTAGATCTTCCAGTTCCTCCTTCTGGATCTTCATAGTGGCAAAAGTAGCGTTGGGCTTTGCATCAATAATCTGTTTCCCTTTTTCATTCCCCTTCTCAAGTTCTAATTCAGAGTCGGAGCATGCATCTGAATCAGAAGCCCTCATCTCGGCCACCAGCGACTAATTGGCCCGACACTCACTTGTGTTGTGAGTGGAGCTCTTATGGAACTCACACCACTTTCCCATGTCTTTCTTTGGCTTTGCGATGTTGTTCTTTTCTTGTGGCTTCGACAGGTTGTCTTGAGTCGCCATGCCTTGGCTCTATCCTTTTTTCTGCAGTTTGGGAGCACCTTTCCCTTGCTTTTGATTCTAAGATCCAAAGTATCACTTCTTCTGTTTGAATTTTTGCTCAATCTTGGCAGCATACCGGTATGTCGTACCAAGTGAGGAGATGTTGAGGAACTCCATTTCCTCCAGAATTTATCTGTGTAGACAACTGCGATACTTTAGCACCATATTTTTCTCTGAATCTTTGATACCCAACTTTGTGCACAGGGTATGGAATAGATTCATCAGCTCATGCACATCTTGATCCCTTTGTTGTCACAGCGTGGTCCATTGTATGTACTTGTCCTCATAGCTCCCCACGGGATAGTAGTATTCCTTGATGGCGTCTCAGAAAGAATTCCAAGTGGGTACGACCGAGAATAGAGATGGTTTTGTCTCGTCCTTTTTCTCACAGTGGGTTTCCCACCAGTCCTTGACATGGGGTGCAGCTTTGAGGAGTGCAAAAATAATCTTCTCCCGGTCGGAAAAGTCATGAACCAAGAAATATCCTTCTAATAGATTCAACCATCTATCTATGGAATTTACATCTATTTGACCCTCAAATATGGGAATGTCAAAATTTACTTGTACCTTAAAAGGAGTCGCATCTCCAAAGTGTCTGCTGGATGCAGATGCACCGCCGGTGGGCAGCCGTTGAAGGATCTGGGCAAAGTTATCCATCATCGCGTTCCTTTGTTTCTCGAGGGCCTCCTCGAGCAATATTTTGATAGGATCTCCTACTCCCTCATCTTTATTTTCGTCCCCCATGGGTGTTCATCAGGGTTTGCGAGGTTGATCTTGCAAAGGTTCCACCAGATCGAGCCCTAACTCCTTATACCCCGACCTCGTTGGGGACATGGAAAGAAGGATCAAGAAAAAGCAGACCGCTCTGATACCACTGATCGAGATTTATGCAGGAATACAACAGAATAAACATATAACCATAAATACAAAGATGTAGCTGAAATAACACTTCATTTCATTAATATCAAAGAACTTAAAATTTGCTTACAGACAGAATGGAAATAAACTAGCTAGGGTGATAGTAGCTATCTTTAAGAAGAGATGTGGTGGCTATAGGCCTTTGAACTGAGTTACAATGAGGCTTGAGGGCCTATTTATTATTTAGAAACAATGGAAAACCACAAATATCAAAAACCCTAACCCTAGGATATGAAGCGCCAAAACTATGGGCCCTATTTGGGTAAATTGGTGTTTCAACTTCTCGGGGGCGTAACTTTGGCATACGATCTCTGTTTGACGTGAACCATACCTCGTTAGAAAGACCTATCCAAGGACTAAAAATTTTGAGTGAGAAACATCAGTCCATGGGCCTATGTTTCTCCTATTTTTCCCAAAAACTTTGTTTAGGGCCTCAAAACAGCTCTGGAAGTTCAGGACCCGAAAAACTGCTAAAAATAGTAAGTTGTGCCGAAACTGAAAAACTAAAAGAGACAATGGTGGAGCCCCAAGTGAAATAAGTGGGTGACCACCAATATACACCTAGATCATTCCTCCCCCCTTAGGAAGCAATGGTCCCCATTGCGTTAAGTTCTTCCATCAGATGAGGAAATTTCTTCTGAACTTGGTCCCTGGTGAACCACTTTCCTTGGTGTAGGAGTTGTCTATCTTTGACAACCCGATACAGTTGGATCTTCTCTTGGCGAGTGTTCTTGATTTGCATGTCCATGATACAAACTTTGGTGGCCTGTTCCATGCAGTGTGGGTTTAACTTTGTTGGTGTGAGTTGTTTTTCAATGTCGGAGGTGTCCAGTAGAGGTGGGAAGTAAGGATGAAGGCGGTCCACATTTAATACTGGGTGCAGACCAAGGAATGGTGGAATACTAAGCTCGAAGGAATTTTTACCTACAGCCTTGGTGATGGAGTACGGCCCGTATTGGAGCGGGCGAAGCTTGTGGTGGGGTCCAATGAGGCGCTCCTTCTGCAAATGTAGCCATAATTTGTCAGCCACCTGGAAGTTGTGTGGCATCCGATGTTGATCATGGCGTTGCTTGTACTTAGCATTGGCTCTGTCCAATATGTCATGATCCTATTGGCAGATGTGTTGAATGCACTCGCTGAAGTTATTTGCTTTATCAACTTCAGACTGGATTGAGCCAAATTGGCCTGAGTAGCTGTAAATGGCATGGCTACGTCAATGGGACATAGTGGCTGGAATCCCAAGCCCACCTGAAAGGGGCTATGGCTGATTGAACTATGGAGAACCCCATTATAACTATGTTGTACATAGGGGAGGCTCTCGTCCCATGTGCATGGATGCTTTGAATTGTACATGTACAGAATGTGTACAATCATTCTATTGACGACCTCTGTCTGGCCATCTGTTTGGGGATGGAAAGCTATGGACTTGGTGAGCTTGGTGTCCAGCATTGACCAGAGGTTGGACCAAAATGTGCTGAGGAACCTACTATCCTAATCTGATATGATAGACTATGGGATCCCAAAGTGCACCCACACTCATTCAAAGAAGAGTTTAGCAGTGGCATCTGCTGTGATATTCTTCTTGCAGGTCGCCATAATGGCCATCTTTGAGAATCTGTCGACGACCACGAAAACACAGTCATTGCCATGCTTAGTAGAAGGCAGGCCCGACATGTAATCCATGGAGATGGAGTCCCAAGGTCGACTAGGGGTAGGTAGAAGAGTATATAGGCCTTGCTTCTTGATGGTCAGTGTGGCAATGGCACAAGCAGTGCAGGATCTTATGTGCTTCCCGACATCCTTTCAAAGGTTCGGCCAATACTAATACTTTTGCAGTACTGCTACTGTTTTCTCGACCCAGAAATGCCCAGCAACTTGACTGTAGTGTGCTTCCCATATCATCTTGGCATGCTCGCTTGAAGGAACACCAAGGTTTCCCAAGTGACATAAAAGTGCATCTTGGAGGTGAAAATTTGAAACTTGCGTACCCCCCAAGAGTGCCTTGTAAGTGTGGCCGAATTTTGGGTCGCTCCCATAGAGAAGTGGCCAATCAGAAGTCTCATGCCCACAAGAGTTGAGAATGGTGGTGAGCACCACAATCGGTGGTCGGCTGAGGCAATCTACAACATTATTGGTGCTACCCTTCTTGTACTTATTGTTCAAATGAAACTATTGCAGATATGTGGACCACTTCTGATGGCGATCATTCTGCAACTTCCCTTGTGTCTGTATGAACTACAGGGTCCAGTGGTCTATGTGGATGATTGTTTCCTTCCCCAAAATGTAATGCTTCCAATGTCGACAAGCTTGCACAATGGAATACATTTCTTTTTCATAAGTGGGATACTTGCGAACTGTGTCAGACAATGTCTCACTGTGATATGCCACTGGATGTCCCTGTTGAGTAATAACTACCACAATAGCATAGTCAAAGGCATCTGTCTCGATCTCAAATAGCTATTGCAATTTTGGTAATGTGAGCACTAGAACAAAACAGAGGAGATTTTTCAATTCTATGAATGCCTTCTGTTGAGGTTCCGACCAAAATAATTTTTCTCTCACTCCTCCCTTGGTGACTTGACTCAAGGGCCAAGTGATATGAGAGAATCCCAATACGAACCTATGGTAGAAATTAGCAAGACCTAGAAATACAAATGAGTTGGTGAATGGCCGCAAGATGTCGTTCATCAACCTCATGAAGGTTGCGGGAGCATTCATCAACCTGAAAGGCATGACCAACCATTTGAAAAGGCCTTCCTTGGCTTTGAAGGCAGTCTTCCACACATCAGAGAGTTCAATTGGTACCTGGTGATACCCAGACTTCAAGTCCATCTTGCTGAAATATTTTGCACCTTTGAGTTGGTCCAAAAGGTCATCAATTTGTGGGATCGGGTACATATTCCAGACAGTGATCTTGTTCAGCACCCGATAGTCAACACATAGTCTCCACTTCCCATCCTTCTTCTGTACCAACATGATCGTGCTCCCACAGGGGGATGAGCATGGTCGGATGTGACCTTTCTGCAGCAACTCCTGAATCTACCTCTTGATTTCATTTTTCTCCAGAATAGAGCACCGATAGATCGGTCCATTGGGTAGCGGCGCACCTGGGTTTAGATCAATCGGGTGCTTGACTTGACAGTGCAGAGGAACCCCTGTGGGTGAGGTGAAGATGTCCCTATACTCCTCCAAAACCTTATCCATTTGTTGTTGTCGTGCAGAGGATCCCTGTCTGGAGGTCATGGCCACAGTCTTCTTCTTTCCCTGGGGGCAGATCATCAGGAAAACGAATTTCCTGGTTTGGGAAATGAGTTTACTGCATTGTTTTGCAGTAACCAAAGAGATAGCGACAGAAGGTGGTACCTCTAGTATCCTGTACAACTTATTTCCCAAAATAAAAATAACAACGCGAGGCCGAGACTCATACAAAACATGACGCTTCCATAGGTATGGTTGTCCTAATAATACATCAGAAACATCAATAGGAGCAACGTCACATAATACCTCATCCGTGAAGGGCTTGATGCTATAGGGAAGGTAGCACTGTTGGCTGATGTGGAGATCTCGTCCTTGGTGAAGCCACTCGATGGTGTATGGATGTGGGTGAGCTATGGTTGGCAAGCCCAAACGCTTCATGACATCTATTGAAATGAGGTTCTTTTGGCTCCCATTTTCGACAATGAACTATACCAGGGAGCCCTTTACCCACATCTGGGAGTGGAAGAGACATTCCTCCTCCTCTGGATCTTTCAGTTCCTCCTTCTGGATCTTCGTAGTGGCAAAATTGGCGTTGGGATCCACATCAATAATCTGTTTCCCTTTGTCATTCCCATTGTCAGGTTCTGATTCAGAGTCGGAGCATGCATCTGACTCAAAAGCCCTCATCTTGGCCACTGGCGACTACTTGGCCCGACACTCACCTGTGTTGTGAGTGGAACTCTTATGGAGCTCACACCACTTTCCCATGTCCTTCTTTGGCTTTGCAGTGCTTTTCTTTTCTTGTGGCTTTGACAGGTTGTCTTGAGTCGCCATGCCTTGGCTCTATCCTTTGTTCTACAGTTTGGGAGCACCTTTCCCTTGCTTTTGATTCGCAGATCCAAAGTCTCGCTTCTTCTGCTTGAATTTCTACTCAATCTTGGCAGCATACCGGTATGCCGTACCAAGCGAGGAGATGTCAAGGAACTCCATTTCCTCCTGAATGTATCTGTGCAGAAAAATGTGATACTTTAGCACCAGATGTTTCTCTGAATCTTTGATACCCAACTTTTTGCGCAGGGTATGGAACAGATTCGTCAGCTCATGCACATCTTGATCCCTTTGTTGCCGCAGCGTGGTCCATTGTATGTACTTGTCCTTATAGCTCCCCATGGGATAGTATTGTTCCTTGATGAAATCTCTGAAAGAATTCCAAGTGGGTACAGATGAGAACAGAGAGGGTTTTGTCCCGTCCTTTTTCTCATAGTGGGTTTTCCACCAATCCTTGACATGGGGGGCAACTTTGAGGAGTGCAAAAATAATCTTCTCCTGGTCAAAAAGTCATGAACCGAGAAATATCCTTCTAATAGATTAAACCATCTATCTATGAAATCTGCATCTATTTGACCCTCAAATATGGGAATGTCAAAATTTACTTGTACCTTAAAAGGAGTTGCACCTCCAGAGTGGTTGCTAGATGTAGATGCGCTACTAGTGTAGAAATTATATAACTAATGCGTTATACATCAAATATTCTTCTAATCAAACACTATTTGACTTCATGCATAATAAATAATCTCTTCTACTATTGATCATTACTTGCGGAAATTAAATCAATTGCATGCACACATTGAAACCATAAAAATTCACACATATGAACACAGTGTTTTAACGGGAAAGCCTGAAGCTAAAAACCCCAAATATCTATATATAATATATGTCATAGATATCATGTAACAATTCTCATACAAATTTGATCATGTCAAGCTCTCAGTACAATACAATCGCTACACACTAATCAGGCCCGATCTAGCAAATCCATGCACCGATCTTTGCCACCTTCTAGCCTGCCTCTAATGCGCAATTCCTGCTGAATATTGGCTCTGAATGAACTCGAATTGGTCCAGCCTTGCTCACACAATCCTCATTGGCATCTCCAATCACTGTGTGTTGCAAATCATGCAACACTATATTCACAACTGATAGTCAACCTGCTCTTTCACCTACCTCTCCACCAGTCTCCACTGAAACTGTCCATGCACTGTAGTTAACTGATGTATTCTTTAGTTGATTAATGAGTTAATATTTAGTGAATTAATTAATAATTAATTCACACCACTCTCACTAGTGTATCAATCAGTTAGATTAGATACAACTAGCTCAACTGTGTCTAACTGAGTTAAATTGAACACAACTCCACCAACTACCTCAATAAATCCATCAAAATCTGTCACATGAGTTCTAACTGAAGTAGCCATGCAATAGCTTCACTTAACCCTCAGGAATAGCGTAATTACTTCTGTCAGCTCCTGTGCCACATCTGTGCACTTAACTGAAGTGCTCCAAGAGAATAAGATAATGTTTATAGTCCAAATATTATTAAGAGCTAATAATATTCGACATATCTATTTTTAGACTAGCAATCTAAAAAATATTCCGCCCAATATGTCTAAAAATAGACCATCTATTTTTCCAACTTGACCAACCATCCACAAATAGCATCCCGCAACTCATAGAATATGATCGACATGTCTAAAAATAGACATAGTCTAAAAATAGACTTGCACCAAAAATAGCCTGTGAACCCACTTAGTGAAGGCAACTCTTTTCACTAAGCTCATCATCTTGTTGCAATCTCAACAGCCAGTGGGTAGTCGTTGAAGGATCTGGGCAAATTTATCCATCATCGCGTTCCTTTGTTTTTCGAGGGCCTCCTCGAGCAATATTTTGATAGGATCTCCTACTCCCTCATCTTTCTTTTCGTCCCCCATGGCGTACGCGAGGTTCACGGGCGATCTTCTGAGTTCCACCCGGAAACGAGCCCTAACTCCTTATACCCCGACTTCATTGGGGACATGCAAAGAAGGATCGAGAAAAATCAGACCGCTCTGATACCACTGATCTGGATTTATGCAGGAACGCAATAGAATAAACATATAACCATAAATACAAAGATGCAGCGGAAATAACACTTCATTTCATTAATATCAAAGAACTGAAAATTTGCTTACAGACAGAATGGAAATAAACTAGCTAGGGCGCTGGTAGCTATCTTTGAGAACAGATGTGGCGGCTACATGCCTCTGAAATGAGTTACAATAATGCTCGAGGGCCTATTTATTATTTAGAAACAATGAAAAACCCTAAACATCCAAAACTCTAACCCTAGGAGATGAAGCGCCAAAACTATAGGCCCCGTTTGGGTAAATTGGTGTTTCAACTTCTCGGGGATGTAACTTTGGCATACAATCTCCTTTTGACGCGAACCATACCTCGTTAGAAAGATCTATCCGAGGACTACAAATTTTGAGTGAGCAACTTCGGTCCTTGGACCG
>JAXQQM020082619.1:0-5000 GCA_034641835.2 Pinus albicaulis
CTTCTTCAACGACCCTGCACCAGAGTTCATCTGGTTCTCCTTCTTCCATGTACAGGTCCTCAGTAGAATGAATCACCTTCCCAATTGCAGAGGGAGCCTTCACCGCGCTCGCTTGATTTCCATTTCTCAGCTGCTTGCTATCGTTCCCAATTTCCCGGTTTTCATTGAGCTGCTTTCCCTGTGCGTGACTAGTGTCATTTTTCATCTCGAGTGGCTTCAAGCTAGGCTGAACAGCCTCGCCTTTGCTGGCGCTGTCCTGGTCGGCTTTAACCGCCACATCCTGTAGGTTCAAGCAGCCAGCACAATGCCTCGGAGCCTGGGCTTCCGCATTGCTTCCAGCCACCCATCCAGAACTAGGAATCATGTCCTGAGGTGTTTCCCGAAAGGCAATCGTGACGGAGGTAGTGAATCTTGGACAGTTTAGAGAGCTTTTGAAAGAGAAATGCATAGTTTGGGAATGAACAGGAGGATGCGGAGGAGTTGGGGAGCGAAAGCTTCGCCCAAAACGATGAAGACGACCCCTTTTTTCTCTGGAAGTGCTATCGGAATTTGGAGAAGTCGCAGCAGAGGTGTTGGAGGAGGTGGGGGAGCGCCTCGTCTGGCGCCTGGAGGAACCTCTTCTACACCTCATTCGGTGTCTAAGATGCGGCATGTGCTCAGTCAAGTTTGCAGAGTGAGGGTGCAAGAGCAGGGCAGGAGACAGGGGCGACTGCGATGGCCAATTCACCATGGCAAGCATGCAAGAGCCGGCAATGGAGTAGTGGAAATTGTCACTAAGCTCCAAGCAGCAATTGAGCCTAGTTCTTTTGCCCATAACAGTTCGCTCTGAAGAGAGCCGAGTATCCGGGGTGCAGCAACTCGTTACAGGCTTGGGAAGTCTGCTAGAGTTATGATCGCTCTCCATCCTATTAACACAAAACCCCGTGCTACCATAAATCCTTGGCATTAAACCATCATAAATATGAGCAAACGACATGGCTAGGTCACAGCGTGTGAAGTGGTCTCGAGGTTCGGAGGCCTGGTTGTGATGCGCGCCGGGTGGTAAATGCATTAAACTTTGATCTCTTCTGTAGATGCGCCGAAGGACAGTTTCAAGACAGGTTGGCATATGTCTTCCCATAATGCCTCTTGACCATCCCATCACCTTAATGCTCTTCAGAACCACCCGCATCCGGGATATAGATTAGAATAGTTGAAAAGCATAGTTCTTACATATTATCCAGAAAGGGAGGAATAAAATGTAGAGTGAGGTTGTAAAGGAGAGGGGCCATGTTGTAAATGGCTTCATTTTCAATTCTTCTTTATAAGGAATATTTTGGTAAAATGGTAAAAATTCTTATGATGAGGTGTGTAATCTTGTTGAGAGATTTATTTTTATATGGATGTGATGTGAAATACATCAAACCATGCGTAGAGACATTGTTGAGAGATTTCTTGTTATATGGATGTGATGTGTAATATATCAAACCATGGGTAGAGACAATGTAACCCTTGAGAGGTTTGAGAGGTTTAGTTGACCATGATTGTTCTCAAAATAGTAATGAATCTTCTCTATAGTGGACATGTATAACATGCACATATATTTTTTTGTATGTTTTGAAGGACATCATTTGTGGTATAAGTGAAAAGAAATCATATTCTCCATCACATAATGCTCTAGAAAAAATTATAGTTTGGAAAATAAAAAGATAAATATTCTCTCTCAAACTCTAGGATAAATATTTTAATAAAATTTTAGTTATTATATATTGTACGGAAAACCAAATAAGATTAGAGAAAATATATCTAATTTAACAAAAACCATACAAACTATTTAAAAAAAAATTACCTTTAATACAAAACAACACAAAACAAATATATTAAAAAAAAAACTAAACAAAACAAATATAACTTAACAAAAACTTAATAGGAGTAGAAAGAAACTTTAATACAATAAAATGTACATATAAAATAAAACTATATAAGGAGTGACTCTAGTTTATCTTAGATGTTATAAATGCATTTAAATGAGCAATACAAGAATTAAAAGGGACATAGTTCCAATGGAAATTTACAAATTAAGCTTGACTTCATTTTAATCTTAAGTTGGAAAACACATTATATTAGAGCAGGATTTAATTTATAGATAAAATGTCATTTTTTACTAGAATTTGGAGATTCAATTTTAAGAAAAATTATGATTTATTTTTAATTAAAATATATTTTAGAATGAATAAATAAATTCAATACTTTAAAATACCATAAACCATGACTTACTAGAATTCTACATATTCAAAAACTTAAGTTCAAGCATTCAAGAATTTAAAAATCTTTGACTAATTTCAATAAAAATTAACTAGAAACAACGCCTAGAAAATCATTTTCATCTCTCACATTAAATTTATTTTGGTATTAAAAATACATAAAATATAACTTAAAAATAAAATTAGGCGATTATATTGAATGCGTTAAGATCGAAATAGGGAAATATAACGAGCTCTCTCCGATAACTACTCTAAATAATATTACTCGCTGATGGCACAAAAAAAACAGAGGACCAGAAAAGGGCAAGATTGCATGAAGTACTTAGTACCGAGTATCAAATTTTCCACCAAACCTTCCCAATTGAAGAGAACCGAACTACTTCACATGGGACGTGGATTGATCACGTGGAGGTGATGAGAATTTCTTGAACCCTTTTTCTTGAAAACCATCTTCAGCGTTTTTCTTGCAAAGAGTTTGAAGCATTCTAAGTTTCTTTTTGTTATAGACGTTGTGGTCCGCTCCTTTTAATGGTCCGTCAATAGGAGAAGGATCATTTAAAGAATATCTGAAATATGTGAAGATATTTTTTCTTGTTTCTTGAAAAAGCATCTTCATCTTTTTTTCATGGAAAGCTTTTGAAGCATTCTTTTTCGTTATAGACATTGTGGTCCGCTCCTTTTAACGGTCGATCAAGATTTGTTTAACGGGAAGTATCCGTTTAAACGAATAGTCCGAAATGAAATATCTTCGTAAGTTGTCTTCAAAGATTTGGGGAGTTATTGGATCTCATTCTCCCCACATTGATTGAGTGCACACTCAATGTAAAGGGGACACAACCATCTGGGGAGTCAATTTAACTCATTCATCGGCTGGTAGACAAGTAGAGTAGACACAACCAGCAAAAATAGCAGGAGAGACAAAACAGGCTTGAGCGGCCATTTAGCAAAACAGGCTTCTATCAACAGGGGAATTAGCAAAACAATTGTAATCGCTGAGTTATAGGTTATCGCTGAGTTATAGGTTCGATTGCAGGTGGAACCTAACACCAATTTAGGCATTGTACGTAGATGATCAGTCACAATGCATTGTAAAGACAACGTACGAAGACAACTTACGAAGATTGTTGAAGAGCCCATGTCTATCTCCGTGTGGCTGTGACTTTGTGTTGTGTCTACATTGTGTGTGTTCGTTTCTATGTGTTATTGAAGAGCCAAGTTGTTGTTTCATCGATAGAGAAGGGATTTGCATGAACGAGACGAATGAAAGACGTTGTGTCACATTTGTTTCAGCCATGACAGGTATGCTACTGGTATTTATTTTGGTGTGGTTATTTTATTACTTTATGATTCTTTTAGTTATTAATCACATATATCATCAGTGTAGTTTATATATCATTAGTCAGTTTAATTTATATATCATCAGTTTACTGTCTCATGTATGAAGATAGATTTTTCTAAATAATTATATTTAGCCCTTTCTGGAATTATTGTTCTTTCTTCAGTTTGTCATAGATGTTAAAGCTATATGCCATTTCCCTTCATGGATGCCTGCAAGTGATTATCTCTCATCCACTCTATTTTATTCACCGTTAATTTTGTGTATATATATTCATTTAATTTTTATATCATTATAGATTTTAAACATAAATTTTTGAACTCCAGTATCATTACTCATTTAAATTTGTGTATAAATTATTGTTTTACAATCTATAAATTTCATGTTTTATCTTTTCCTTCTTAAATATTTCATTTTTTTATTTTAAATATTTAATTTATTCAGTTTATTTTATATATCATCAGTTTAGTTTATATATCATCAGTTTACTGTCTTATGTATCAAGATAAATTTCCCTAAATAATTATATTTAGCCCTTTCTAGAATCATTGTTCTTCTTCACTTTGTCATAAATGTTAAAGCTATACGCCACTTCTCTTCACAGATGCCCTGCAAGCGATTATCTCTTCTTCAGTTTGTCATACATGTTAAAGCTATATGCCATTTCTCTTCACAGATGCCTGCAAGTGATTATCTCCCATCCAGTAGCTTTGTTTTATTCACCATTTTATATATATATATATATATATATTCATTTTTATATTATTATAGGTTTTAAACATTAATTTTGAAATCCCGTATCATTACTCATTTAAATTTGTGTATAAATTATTGTTTACATTCCATAAATTTCATGTTTGATCTTATATTTTTTAAATATTTGATTATGTTATTTTAAATATTTAGGTTATTCAATAAATACTTATATAAAATTAAATCTATTGTTCTATATTATATAATATTGGATTTATATGATTTATATTTATATTGTTATTGTTATTAGTGCATGAATTTTTTAGATAATTATTATATTTGAATTGTTTAGTTAGATTTGTATTTGTATAATTACTTATTAATTGAAATTATATAATAAAGAAAGGAATGTTTTTTTGAATTGAAGTTTTTGATTTATATGTGATAGTTTATAATGTGAAAGGATATCTTTGTATTCTTTTATTATATGTAACTATTTATTGTTTGAAAATTGGATGATATAAAATAGTTTAAATTGTTTTATTTATATGTGATATGTGAAATATATGCATTTGTTTATTTAAATGTAAAAAGATGCTTTAAAATGTTTTTTAAAAATGTACCTATAAGTTGTAATTTTTAAAAATATATTATATTTTTTAGATGACACCATATTGATATTTATGTATAGAAGTTTTTTTTTTGTTTATAATGATAGGTATATGTTT
>JAXQQM020082619.1:7500-60000 GCA_034641835.2 Pinus albicaulis
AGAGAGGGAGAAAGCGAGTGTGTGAGATGTGTGTGTATATATATATATATATATATAGAGAGAGAGAGAGAGAGAGAGAGAGAGAGAGAGATTAGGGGGAGGGGGAGTGGAGGGAGAGGTAGGAGGAGAGAGAGAGAGATAGAGAGAGGGTGAGCGAGTGAGGGGAGAGAGAGGGGGGGTGGAGAGAGAGGGGGGGAAAGAGATATTACTGGGGGGAGAGAGAGAGAGAGGGAGAAAGGGATGGTAGGAATAGGGTGGTTGAAGGGGAGAGAGAAAGAGAGAGAGAGCAAGTGAGAGTGACAGGGAGAGGGGAGGGGAAGAGAGAATGAGGGAGGGAGGGGGAGAATGAAAGTGAGAGTGAGAGTGAGAGAGAAGGAGAGAGGGAGAGGGAGAGAGAAGGAGAGAGGGTGGGAGAGGGTGAGTGGGGATCGGGAGTGGGAGGGTGAGGGGAAGGGGGAGAGAGAAGGAGAGAGATGGAGAGAGGAGGGTGGGAGGAGAGAGAGAGACAGAGATAGAGAGATAGAGAGAGAGAGATATTGGAGGGAGAACAGAGAAGGAGGGAGCGGGAAGAGAGGGACGGAGATGGGGAGGGAGGGATAGATATAGAGATATATATGATTAGGGATTGGGAGATGGAGAGAGAGATATGCAAGGAGAGAGAGGGAGAGATAGAGGGAGAGAGAGAGGGAGAAGGGGAGGGAGGGAGAAGGGAGAGAGAGGGAGAGGGAGAGAGATAGGGAGGAATGACAAAGATGAGGAGTGGTAGAGAGATAGGGTGAGATCGATAGGAGAGGGGGGGTGGAACGAGAGAGGGGGAAAGAGAGAGGAATGGAAAGTGAAATGAGTGGTGGGGGGAGAGACAGATAGAGGGAGGGTAGAGGGAGAGGGATAGGGAGAGGGGGAGGGTTGGGAGAAGGTGGTTGAAGGGGAAGGGGAGAGAGTGAGAAAGAAAACGAGAGAGAGAGGGAGAGGGAGGTGGATATGGAGAGATAGAGATGGGTACGGAGGGGGAGATGGGGGGAGAGAGAGGGAGAGATAGAGGTAGAAGGGAAGAGAGAGAGAGAGAGGGAGAGAGATAGGGGTACTAATGGGAGAAATATAGGGGGGGAGAGAGCGGTAAAGACAGTGGGAGGGGGTGGGGGAGAGAGAGAGGGGCGGTGGAGCGAGGAAGGGGGAGAGGGGGAGAGTGGGGTAATGAGAGAGGAGTGGGGCGAGAGAGAGAGAGAGAGAGAGAGAGAGAGAGAGTGGATATGGTAGGGGAAGAGAGTATGAGAGGGGGAGTGGGAGAGTGAAAGTGATAGTCAGAGAGAGATAAAGGGAGAGAGGGAGAGGGAGAGGGGAATAGGGAAAGAGAGAGGGTGGGATAGGGAGAGGGGGATCAGTAGAGGGAGGGCAATGGGGAGGGGAGAGAGATGGAGAGAGATGGAGAGAGAGAGAGAGAGAGAGAGAGAGAGAGAGAGGATAGGATAGGGGGAGAGAGTGGGGAGAGAGAGGGAGGGAGCAAGTGTGTGTATGGTTGTGTGTGAGAGATAGAGAGAAAGAGAGAGAGATAGAGAGAGAGAGTAGGTGGAGGGGGAGGGGGAGGAGATGGAAAGGTAGGAGGAGGTATCGGGTGGGGGAGGGAGAGAGGAGAGAAGTGGGAGGGAATGGGAAATGGATTTGGAGAGAGAGAGAGAGAGAGAGAGAGAGAGAGAGAGAGAGAGAGAGAGTGGGGGAATGGAGGTGGAGAGAGAGAGAGAGAGGTATGGATGTAGAGAGAGGGAGAGAGAGAGAGGGAGGGGGGCTATGTGAGAGAGAGAGAGGAAGGGAGGGAAGGAGAGAGAGCCAGAGAAGGAGATAAAGAGGGGGAGAGATGGAGATATGGAGGTAGGAGAGAGAGAGATATACAAAAGCTTAGAGAGGGAGAGGGAGGGATAGGGAAGAGGGAGGGGAGGAAGATAGGGTGGGAGATAGAGGGGTAGAGAGAAGGGGACGTAACTTTTGTGGGTTGTTCATATCTCTTAAAGAGGATATCAAAAGCTACCCCTAATGGCCTCCCTAATTCCACTTTTGGATGTTGATAATGCTCCCCTAAAACTATTTTTCTAGTAGTGAAGTGATGTTGTTTATGTTTATGTTTATGTTTATTCTATATTTCCCACATTTTGTATATAGCATGCTAGAAAATTTAACTTAGAAAATCCAGAAGTATAGATGCCTTGTCAATTTAGATTTCATATTTTATGTATAATTTTATCAAATGTATTGTGATGAACTATCTAGTGCAATATGCAAGTTAGTGTAGGATCATATTGGTATCAGAGTAGGTAGCTTTGGGTATTTTGTTGTAGTTTTCAACGGATCTAGATTGGTTTAAGTAGAAACTTTTAAGACCCCACATATGGCCAGAAAAATATATTGAAAACCCTCAAGATGTGTCAAAGGATATTTTCTCAAGGGTAGAGGAATAGGCTTTAGATATCAACCATAACATGAATCTCCTTATGGATGCTCTCGATAACATGTTGGATGTATGTTCAAACATAGAGGCCAAACCATAGGGGAAATTGGAGGATAGAGATGAACCAAAGAGGAAATATAAGAAAGAATACAGAAAGGAACAGCCTAGCTCATGAGTCATGAAGAATTCAAAGCTTCAATATGGAAACAAAGGTATACATCAAACCATATAAGGTGAGATTGATGCTTTCAATTTAAATCACTGATTACAATAGTTATAGATTTATTTTAGTATTCCGAACATAGAGGAAGGACAAGAATTTTTATTTTTCATATGAGATTAGAGGGCCATGCTTAGATATGATGGGAAAGCAAAAAATAAGCCCTGATAATAGAGGGATATCCACTAGTGATTATGTGGGAGGATTTCAAAACTCTTATAAAGTCAAATTTCTACCCTATCAGGTATCTAGATGACTAATGGTTTTAGTTGAATTACTTCAAGCAAAGATGAGCGTTGAGAGTATTAGAGTACATGAAATTTAGGAAGATGAAAATAATTTTGGGTATCTCTCAAAAGAACCAAGAATTTCTCCTCAAGTATACGAGGCGTTTAAATAGTTGTTTGAAAAAGTAAGAGATGTTTAAACCCATAACAATGATGAGGCTTGTCTACAGGAACAATACCAAGAGAACATGCACCAAATGAAAGGAAGATAATGTGGGTCAAAGTAGAAGTATAACAATTAATCTTTATAGGAGCAAAAGAGGAAGTATAAATGGGGGAACGAAAAAAATACAATATCCATAACACATTAGTGCAAAGATACAAACAACTGCTAAAATCATTGTAAAATTGAAGGTAATTCACATGAGAAGTGCTAGAAGCTATATCTAGAGCTCAAGTCAAAGAACCAAAGCAATGATGCTAAGAATAAAAATATGATGGCCATATATTCAAACAATTAGGTGGAAAGAAGCTCATATGTGGATGAGAAGATTGTATATTCATTAATGCAGAAGGGGATGAATCTAAGTAGCCTTAAAAAATAAGAAGTGAAGAAACTCACCATACTCTTCCATATAAATCCACAAGTCAAGAAGACAAAAATTGATGCTCTATTCGACTCCTAATCATAGGAAAATTTCTTAGAAATAAATGTAGTTATGAAATTGGGATTGAAGACTCATGAACATCCTAGCTAATAACCATTAAGATGCATCAACATGGAGGAAAAGATAAAGGTAGAAAAACCTATGCATAATAAAATTTACTATTATTGTTAATTTACTATTATTGTTAGATCCTTCACCATCACATTAATCCACGTAGATATTGGTGGCCACCCTTCTATTCCACTTGGACCCCCACCATCGTCTCTTTCATTTTTTTTAGTTCCCTTAATTATAGCACAATTCACTATTTTTAGCAGTTTTTTGGGTCCTAAACTTCGAGAGATGTTTTGAGGGCCTAAACAAAGTTTTCTAGGAAAATAGGGAGCAACATAGAAGTTCCTTAGATTTTTCTCAATCCAATGTTGTAGTCCTAAGATAGATATTTCTAATGTGGTATTTATTAGGTCAAATAAAAATCATATGCCAAAGTTACGTCCTCGGGAAGTTGATGTACCAATTTACCCAAACAGGGTCCATAGTTTTAGTGATTCATATCCTAGTTATTATTTAAATGTTGAGGATTTTCATTGTTCCTCAATCATAAATAACCATTTGATTTCATCAGAACATTATTTAATGCCCGTAGCTGCCACAATCTTCTTTGTAGATAAGTTATCATATTCTAGCTAGTTTATTTCCATTATGTATGTAAGCATATTTCATTTATTTGTTATTAATGAAATGAAGTTTTATTTGTAATGCATCTCTACATTTATGTGTATTTTTGTATTTCATTGTCTTAGTGCATAAATTTGGATCAGTGGTATCAGAGAAGTCTGCTCTTTCTCAATCCTTCTTTGCATGTCCCCAACGTGGTTGAGATATAAGGAGTTAGGGATATATCTAGTTGAACCTTTGCAAGATCAGCCTCGTAAACCCCAACGACCACACATGGGGGAAGAAAATAAAGATGAGGGATCAGGAGATCCTATCAAATTATTTCTTGAGGAGGCCCTCGAGAAAAAAAGGAACATGATGATGGAAAAAGTTTCCCGTATCCTTCAACGGCTACCTGCTGATGATGCATCTACATCCAGTAGCCACTCTGGAGGTGCAAATCTATTAGAAGGATATTTCTCAGTTCAATATATTTTTGTCTGAGAAAGTATTACTTTTTCACTCCTCAAAGCCGCCCCCCATGTCAAGGACTGGTGAGAAACCCACTGGGAGAAAAAGGGCGAGGAGGAACCCTCTTTGTTCTCGTCCGCACTGACTTGGAATTCTTTTCGAGATGCCATCAAGGAAAAATATTATCCCGTGAGGAGCTATGAGGAAAAATACATAAAATGGAATACATTGTGGCAACAAAGGGATCAAGATGTCCATGATCTGACGAATTTATTCCATACCATGAGCACAATGTTTAGTATCAAAGATTCATAGAAACATTTGGTATTGAAGTACCACAATTGTCTGCACATATGTATTCAGGAGGAAATGGTGTTCCTCGACATCTACTCGATTAGTGCAGCATACTGGTATGCTTTCAAGATTGATAAAAATGTCAAATATAAGAAGTGAGACTTTGGATCTAAAAATCATAAGTAAGGGAAAGGTGCCCCCGAAGCACAGAACAAAGGACAAAGACAATGTAGGGCATCTAGAGACAACCCGCCAAAGACGCAAATGAATAATAACACCAAGAATCCAAAGAAGGACAACGAGAAGTGATATGAGTTCCATAACAGCTCTGCTCACAACATAATTGAGTGTCAGGCCAAGTAGTAACTGGTGGTTGAGTTGAAGGTTTTTAAATCAGATACATGCTCCGACTCCGAATCAGAACCTGAAAAGGGGAATGACAAAGGGTAGCGTATTATTGATGCGGAGCCCAATCCCATTGTCACCACCTCGAAGATCCAGAAGAGGGAACCATAAAATCCAGAGGAGAGAGAGTGCCTCTTCTATTCCCAAATGTGGGTAAAGGGTTCCCCACTGTAGTTCATTGCTGACAGTGGAAGTCAAAAGAACCTCCTCTCAGTAGGGGTAGTGAGTGGCTAGGATACCTGAGCACAACACACCCACAACCGAAACCATCAAGTGGCTTCACCAAGGATGGGATCTTCACGTCAGCCAGTAGTGCCACCTTTCCTACAACATCAAGCCCTTCACGGATAAGGTATTATGTGACATTGCTCCTCTTGATGTTTCTCATATATTATTAGGCCAACCATAAATGTGGAAGTGACATGATGTGTATGAGTCACAACCTCGTGTTGTGATTATTACAGTTGGAAATAAGTTTTACATGGTAGCAGAGGTAGCACCGCCTATCACCATCTCTTTGGTTCCTGCAAAACAATGTAGTATGCTCATTTCAAAAACCAGAAAAATTATTTTCTTGATGATATGCCCTTAGGGAAAGAAGAATATTGTGGTCATGACCTCCACAAAAGGCTCCTCCACTAGGAAAAAATAGATGGACAAGGTCATGGAGGAGTATGAGGATATCATCACCTCCTCGGTAGGGGTGCGTTCGCACTGTCGAGTCAAGCACTCCATTGATCTTACCCGAGGTTCATCACTGCCTAATGGAATAATATATTGGCACTCTGTTGTGGAGAATGATGAAATCAAGAGGCAAATTCAGGATTTGTTGCAGAAAAGTCACATTCAATTGAGTTCATCACATTGTAGGAGCTCGATCGTGTTGGCGCAGAAGAAGGATGGGAGTTTGAGACTCTTTATTGACTATCGAGTTGTGAACAAGATCACTGTCTAGAATAGGTACCCAATCCCAAATATTTATTGCCTTCTGGACCAACTCAAGCGGGAGAAATATTTTAGTAAGCTCGACTTGAAGTCTAGGTATCACAAGGTACCAATCGAACTCTCTGATGTGTGGAAGACTGCCTTCAAATCCAGGGAGAACCTTTTCAAATGGTTATTCATGCCTTTCGGGTTGATGAATTCCCTTGCAACCTTAATGAGGTTGGTGGATGACATCTTGCATCTATTCACCAACTCATTTGTAGTGTCATAATTCTATGACATCCTGATATTCATCAATGCTTTGGAAGAGCACCTCGATCACATCTGACAAGTCCTCCAAACACTACAGCAACACAATTTGTGTCCCAATTCAGAGAAGTGAACTTTTGGGATGACCCAGCTTCAATATCTTACATACATTATTGATGAGCCGCAAGTGAATGTGGATCCAACCAAGATCCAAGTCATTCAGGATCGGCCAACCCTAACCACTCTAACAGAGCTCCAAAACTTTTTTGGCCTTGCAAATTTCTGCCGGAGGTTCGTGTTGGGATTCTCTCATATCAGTTGGCCCTTAAGTCAAGTCATCAAGGGAGGGGTGAAAGAAAAATTATTCTGGTAGAAATATCAACAGAAGGCATTTGTAGAGTTCAAACATCACGTCTTCTTTACACAAGTTCTCACAATACCAAACTTGTAACAACCGTTTGAGGTCAAGACATATGCCTCTAACTATGCTATTATGGTTTTTCTTACTCAACATAGGCATCCAACGGCATGTCACAATGAGAAAATTTCTGACACATTTTTAAAATATCCCACTTATGAAAAAGAGATGTACTCCATTGTGAAATATTTCTAACAATGGAATCATTACATTTTGGGAAAGGAAATAGTAATCCACACAAACCACTGTCCCCTGCAATTCATACAGACACAGGGGAAGTTGCAGAATGATCACCATCAAAAGTGGTCCACATATTTGCAAAAATTTCATTTGAACATCAATTATAAGAAGGGAAACACTAAGAATGTTGAAAACTACCTTAGCCAACCATTGATTGTAGTGCTAACCACTGTTCTCAACTCTTATGGGCACGCAAGTTCCAATTGGATGCTTCTCTAGCAAAGCGATCGAGAATTCAGCCATGCATACAATACACACTTGAAGGGTAAGCAACTTCTAGATTTACAACTCTGGGATGCCCTACTATGTGACTTGGGACGCCTTTTTTCTCCTTCAAGCAAGCGTGCAAATATTAATTGGGAAGCGTGCCACAGTCAGGTGGTTAGGAATTCCACGGTCAAGAAAACAATGGAAGTACTATAGAATTATTTCTATTGGCCAAACCTTTGACATGATGTCAGGAAGTACATCAAGTCTTGCAATACCTGTTTCATTGCCAAACCAGCCATCAAGAAGCAAGGCCTCTATACTCCACGGTGTACGCCTAGTCGACCTTGGGAATCCATCTCCATGGATTACATGTCGGGACTTCCTTATACTAAGCATGGAAATGACTATTTTTTTTGTGGTCGTTGACAGATTCTCGAAGATGGCCACTATGAAAGCCTACAAGAAGAATATTGCAATAGAAGCCACTACTAAACTATTCTTTGAACGAGTGTGGGTACACTTTGGGATCCCAAAGTCTATCATCTCACATCAGGACAATAGGTTCCTGAGTAAATTTTGGTCTAGCCTATGGTCAATGGTCGACACCAAGCTTACCATGTCCATAACTTTCCATCTACAAACTAATGTCCAAACAGATGTCATCAACCGGATGATCATACACATTTTTCACATGTACAACTCAAAGCATCCACTCGCATGGGATGAGAGCATCCCCTATGTACAACATAAATATAACTGGGCTCTCCATTGCTAAAGCAACCACATCCCCTTTCAGGTGAGATTAGGATTCAAAGCACTGTGTCCCATTGGCATAACTATGCCATTTGTCGCTACACAGGTAGATTCAGTTGGTGTCCAATGTAAGGCTGCCAAGTCAAACAACTTCATTCAATGCATTAAGCACATCCTCCAACAAGTTCATTACATATTGTACAGATCCAGTGCTAACTACAAGCACTGACATGATCAACATCGGGTGACAAATAAATTCCAGGTGGGCAACAAAGTGTGTCTACATTTGCAAAGGAGAGGCTCGTTGGACCTCGCCGCAAGATTCACCCACTCCGATATGGGCCATACACCATCACCAAGGCTATAAGGGCAATTCCATTTAACTCACCAGTCCAAAATTCCTTTGTGTGCACCGAGCATTCAATGTGTACCACCTTCAACCCTACTTTCTGCCTGCACTAGAAATATCCGGCATGGAAGAATAACTCACAACAAAAGAGTTAAACCCATACTACATGGAACAAGCCACAAATGATCATATCGAGGATTCAAATATCAAGCACACTCAAAAACAAAGGATCCTGATATATCGAGTTGTCAAACTAGGCGAACTCCTTCACCATGGCAAGTGGCTCACCAGTGAAGAAGTGCAACAGAAGTTTCCTCATCTCAGGGAGGAACTCAAGGCAATGGGTACCATTGCTTCCTAAGGGGGTAGGAACTATCTATGTGGATATTGGTGGGCACCCAAATATTCCACTTGGACCCCCACCATTTTTTCTTTCATTTTTTTCAGTTTTCTTAATTATAGCACAATTTACTATTTTTAGCAGATTTTCGGGTCCTAAACTTCCGGAGAAACATGGGAGTTCCATTGATTTTTCACACCCAAAATTTTTAGTCCTTAGATAGATATTTGTAACAAGGTATTGAGCGTATCAAAGAGAGATCATATGCAAAAGTTACATCCCCAGGAAGTTGATGTACCAATTTACCCAAACAGGGTCCATAGTTTTGGCTTTTCATCTCCTAGGGTAAGGTATTTGTATGATTTGGGTTTTAAATTGTTCCTCAATAATAAATAGGCCTTTGAGCCTCATTGTAACATAGTTCATAGCCTTTTAGCCACCACATATCTTCTTGGAAATTTTCCATTCTGTTTGTAAGCATATTTCAGCTATTTGTTACACCGAGAGGTGCTCTGCAACCCAGTATAGGGTACACGTGTAGATTTAATGTGAGAAATTTAATGTAGACCTTTGACATGTCAGAGTATAAGGCACATGTTTAAATTTAATGTGAGAAATGTACGGTAAGATATGTATTTTAAATAAACATTTGAAATGTCAGAGTATATTCACAAACACTCAAAAAAGAGGTATGGTAAATAAATAAAAATATAAATAGACCGAGGTATGCTAAATAAAAAATCAAACCTCTTTTTATACTTACTCCAGAGGTATGGTGAATAAATAAAAATATATATATATTGGAGCTATATTCACCAACACTAAAAAAAGAGGTATGGTAAATAAATAAAAATATAAATAGACTGAGGTATGGTAAATACAAAATAAACTCTCTTTTTATACTTACTCTAGAGGTATGGTGAATAAATAAAAATATAAATAAATTGGAGGTATGGTAAATAAATAAAACCTCTTTTTATAATTACTCTAGAGGTATGGTATATAAATAAAAATATAAATAGACTAGAGGTATGGTAAATTTATAAAACCCCTTTTTATTTTCACCGCATAAACATCTTTATATTTACCAAAACTAAAAATGTCATTTTACGTAGGTGAAGCCTATGGGCCAAATACCATGGGCTAAATATTATGGGTCAAGTACCATATTTATAAAAGAGGTATGGTAAATAAATAAATATAAATAAAAGAGGCATACAGAGGTATGGTAAATACATAAAAAATATCAAATATGATTAGAAATAAACATATAAGTGTATACCAAGCCTATGGGACAAATACCATGGTAAATAAAAGAGGTATGGTAAATAAATATATATATATAAATAAACCATAGGAATGGTAAAAATAAAACCTCTTTTTATTTTTACTCCATACTCTTTATATTTACGAAAACTCACAAAAGATGTTTTATTTAGGTGATGCCTAAGCGCCAAATACCCTAATATTAATATTAAAATATTAATACTAATATTATTATAAATTATAATATTCATATTAAATGTTATAATATTAATATTATTAAATTTAATAAATTTGGATCGTTGCGGTTTGTATTTAAGTACACTACATGCATGCATCGAATATCACACTTATAAACTTAAACAAAAATGTAATTATAAAAGTAATGTTTAACATTTAACATTTAAAATTTAATACAATTAATCTAACGTTGGCCTTAATGAAAAATCACTTCTCCCTGTAAATATACAAATTTAACACAAATAAAGTGTCTAATTGTATTTTCTCTTTAATTTTTTTTTCTACTTTTTTGTTTTTACCTTTTCATCTACTTCGACTCCATGAATGTGGTCGTGTAACCAAGCACTCTTACCACCAAATTATAATGATTTAATTTATGCATTGGGAAAAACACCACCAAATTAGAATGATTATGTGTTGGGAGAAACACCACCAAATTAGAATGATTTAATTTCTGTCTTGCTTGAAACCTTGCCCGACTGTAAAACAAAGTGATTTCAAGAATCTATTTCTAAATTTATAAAAAAAAACCCTATATGCATATTAATTCTGGATCCGTCAAGGGCTGAGAGGGATCAAATATTTAGAGGTGCAAAATTTTCATCAACTTTTGCACTCAAAAAAGAAGTTTTCAGCTCTAGAGGTTTGATCCCTCTCGACACTTAATAGGTCAAGAGTTAAGATGGATCTTGGTTGGTTATTAATTAAATTAAGTTTTATTTCCACTGCATCTCTGTGTTTATGTGTATTTTTTCATTTCATTATATTCGTGCATAAATCTGGTTCAAACACACTTAAGGGAAACTCCAAAAAATTGTTTGTAAGCGCTGACTAAGCGATGAAACTAATTAGTTCTAGAAAAAAGTATGCTTTACTAGTTTTAAAATAAAATTATTTTGTGGAATAGTTGGTGAATTAAAGGTCGTCCTTAGGGGGGTCTATCAAGGAAAAAACAACACAATTGGAAGATTATATACATGTTTACAAGGTTCTGCTCTAGAATCCTAAAGGGCTACCACCCAAGAGGCAAGTGGAGCATGACATCCAATTGTTTTGACACTCTCCATTACCAAATATTAATTGTTTATAAAGTGAAATGAGGTGAAGAAGTAGTTGTAATAGCAATTGGAATATGGTGTTATTTGACCGTACCTCACATGTGGGTCACCCATTATAATTGTGCCTAAGAAGGATGTGACTTGGTGGATGTGCATAATGGGTACCTCTTGCCTAGGATAGAGGATATTTTATGTAACAAGATAAATACTTCACCAAGATAGAATTACAATCACGGGGTCACTAGATTTGAGTCAAAGAAGAAGATACCTAGAATACCACCTTCAAAGCTAGAGAAGGTTTGTATTAGTGGTTGGTTATGATATTTAACCTATGAAATGCACCAAATAATTTCATAAAGTTAATTAATGATATATTGTTCACTTGTATAAGTTCATTTTTTATTTTTTATTTGGATTAATGACTAGTATACATTGCTACCTACAAGGAGAACATATCACATTTGATGTAGATGCTAGAGACTTTAAAGAAGCATTAATCATTGTCACATCTCAAGAGGTGTGATTTATCACAATAGACTATGGTGTATTCGGGATATATGATAGGTGGAGGAGAGTTGAAGCTAGATCCTTCCAAGATGGAGGTCATCATGAAGTTGTCGGTAAGGGTTACTAAATGTTTTTGAGGATAAGAGTTTTAAGAGTAAATATAGTATTTAAAAAATTCATAAACTTGTCGTTAGTAGTAGCAACACCACTCCACACCATAATTTCTGCCAGAGTTTCTATGGGGAAAGGGTCGTCGAAGAGCCTTTAGCAATGTTAAATAAGAATATTAGTAAACATTGGTACTATCATTAATAAAATTACGATATCTCTTTGAAGTGGAGACATATGCATGTGGAATGTTATGGAAGAAATCTGATGCTAATTAATTAAATTAAAAAAAATTATAAATTCATACAATGGGAATCAAAATTAAATAAGAACTCACCTACTAATACTAAAAAATCTCTAATAAAGGAATAAATCAATTAGATTCATTTTAACCTAGATATTTTATACATTGATCCATTATGTTTTTATTTTCTTATAATCCATCTTAATTCTTATTAAAACTTCGATTAAAATAGATCTACGCTAGTATATATATCAATCCCATTAACATAGCACTAGAAGCCAACTAGGTAACAAAATAGGCCTACCACTACATTATGTCCTACCTAGAAACAAACATTGTTAAATTTGAATTTTGAATGGGCACACACTTGATAAGTGGTGGAAGTTTCATGACAATAGCCTCACAGATAGATTAAGGTATTTTATCATCATAAGAAACAACTAGATGATTTAGAGTCCTTAATGAAATACATGAAAACTCAATTTTATCACCATAAGGAACAAATACAAGATTTAGATTCCTGAATGAATTTTTCCTTATTGCACATCACAATTGAACTCAAACAGGAGAGCTACAAATATTAGAAAATGCGTAAAAGAATGATCAAGAATGAATAGTGATTAAGTATGTTTATGAAATCACAAAATTTGGGATGTCAACATTTTTTCTTCTTATTATTATCATATGTGCAAGTGATTGTGGTAATGAAAAAAAAATAATCAATTTTTTTTTTAGATACAATAACATTATTTTCTGGCTAAATTTTAAGAATAAATCGTATAGAAGTGTATTGCCTTTATATTCTGTGTCTAGTGCCTAAAAATGCAATCTAAGATATTTCTATATATTTTGTAGCTAGAAATGCAAAAATTAGAATTGAGCACTTGTTCTCATTGTTTAAATCATGTGTATAAATGACTATGGTCATATATGGAAATTATGTTACCTCAAACAAAATAAATTGCATTGGTTTTTATTGCATTATATCAAATATGATGAATTAAAAATTAAATGAGTTATAGATGTTATGTCAAAAGTTATAAGGGCATACTGTACTACACATGTAAGGGTTGTCAATTACATTGAAAGTATTCAGGAGATTCTCTATAGATTAGAATAGTTGAAAAGCATAGTTCTTACATATTTTCCATAGAGGGAGGAATCAAATGTAGAGTGAGGTTGTAAAGGAGAGAGGCCATGCTCTAAATGGCTTCATTTTCAATTCTTCTTTATAAGGAATATTTTGGTACAACGGTAAAAATTCTTATGATGAGGTTAGTAATCTTGTTGAGATATTTCATTTTATATGGATGTGATCTATAATACATCAAACCATGGGTAGAGACATTGTTGAGAGATTTCTTGTTATAATGATGTGATGTGTAATATATAAAACTATGGGTAGAGACAACGTAACCCTTGAGAGGTTTGAGAGGTTTAGTTGACCATGATTGTTCTCAAAATAATAATGAATTTTCTCTATAGTTGACATGTATAACATCAAAATATATTTTTTTGTATGTTTTGAAGGACATGATTTGTGGTATAAGTGAAAAGGAATCATATTCTAAATCACATAATGCTCTAGAAAAAATTATAGTTGTTTGGAAAATAAAAAGATGAATATTCTCTCTCAAACTCTAGGATTAATATTCTAATAAAATTTTAGTTATTACATATTGCAAAAGAAAACAAAATAATCTTAGAGAGAGAGAGAGAGAGAGAGAGAGGGGGGGGAAGAAATAAGGGTGTGGAGAGAGAGAGAGAGAGAGAGAGAGAGAGAGAGGGAGAGGGGGGGGGGAATGGTGGTTGAGAGAGAGAGAGAGAGAGAGAGAGAGAGAGATAGAGGGTGAGTGAATGAGGGGAGAGAGAGGGGGGGGTGGAGCGATAGAGGGGGAAAGAGAGAGGAGTGGTGGGGGTGGGGGGGGGGGGAGAGAGAGAGAGATAGAGATAGAGAGAAGAGAGGCAGAGGAAGAGAGAGAGGGACAAGGGGATGGTGGGAATAGGGTGGTTGAAGGGGGGAGAGAGAGAGAGAGAGAGAGAGAGAGAGAGAGAGGGAGCGAACGAGAGTGACAGGGAGAGGGGAGGGGAAGAGAGAATGAGGGAGGGAGGGGGAGAGTGAAAGTGAGAGTGAGAGAGAGAGAGAGAGAGGGATAGAGGGAGAGGGAGAGGGTGGGAGAGGGTAAGTGGGGATCTCGAGTGGGAGGGTGAGGCAGAGGGGGAGAGAGAAGGAGAGACAATGGTGGGAGGGGAGAGAGAGAGAGAGAGAGAGAGATTGGAGGGAGAATAGAGAGGGAGGTAGGGGGGAGAGAGGGACGAAGATGGGGAGGGAGGGAGAGATATAGAGAGAGAGATGAGTAGGGAGGGGGAGATGGAGAGAGAGAGAGGCGGGGAGAGAGAGGGAGAGAGAGAGGGAGAAGGGGAGAGAGAGGGAGAGGGAGAGAGATAAGGGAGGAATGGGAGAAATATGGGGGGGAGCGAGTGGTAGAGATAAGGGGAGGGGGAGGGGGAGTGAGAGAGGGGGGGGTGGAGCGAGAGAGGGGGAGAGGTGAAGAGGGGTGGAAGGAGAGAGGAGGGGGGGGGGGAGAGATAGAGGGAGGGCAGACGGAGAGGGATATGGAGAGGGGGAGGGTGGGGAGAAGGCAGTTGAAGGGAAAGAAAAGAGAGTGAGAGAGATAGAGAGAGAGAGAGAGATAGAGAGAGAGAGAGAGGGAGGTAGAGATGGAGAGAGAGAGATGGGTAGGGAGGAGGAGATGGGGGGCGAGAGAGAGAGAGAGAGAGATAGGGGTAGGAATGGGAGAAATATAGGGGTGGAGAGAGCAGTAAAGATAGAGGGAGAGGGAGAGGGGGAAAGTCGGTTAATTAGAGAGGAGTGGGGTGAGAGAGAGAGAGAGGGTGGATATGGTAGGGGAAGAGAGTGTGAGAGGGGGAGGGGGAGAGTGAAAGTGAGAGTGAGAGATAGAAAGGGAGAGAGGGAGAGGTAGAGGGGAATAGGGAAACAAAGACGGTGGGAGAGGGAGAGAGGGATCAGGAGAGGGAGGGAAATGGGGAGGAGGGAGAACAGGAGAGAGATGGAGAGAGGAGGGTGGGAGGAGAGAGAGAGAGAGAGGGAGAGAGAGAGAGAGAGAGTCTATATGGTTGTGTGTCAGAGATAGAGAGAGAGAGAGGGGGGGGGGAGGGGGAGGTAGAGGGGAGGGAGAGGCATGAGGAGAGATCGGGAGGCTGAGGGAGAGAGGAGAGAAGTGGGAGGGAACGGGAAATGGATGTGGAGGGTGGGAGAGAGAGAAGAGAGAGAAAGAGAGAGAGTGAGAGAGAGAGAGAGAGAGAGAGAGAGATAGAAAGGGAGAGAGGGAGAGAGAGAGACAAAGGGGCACCGTGGGAGAGAGAGAGAGAGGAAGGGAGGGAAGGGGAGAGAGTGGGAGAAGGAGATAGAGAGGGGGAGAGATGGAGAGAGGGAGGTGGGAGAGAGAGATATATAGAAAATCTGAGAGAGGGAGAGGGAGAGATAGGGAAGAGGGAGGGGAGGAAGATAGGGTGGGAGATAGAGGGGTAGAGAGAAGGGGACGTAAGTTTTGTGGGTGGTTCATATCTCTTAAAGAGGATATCAAAAGCTACCCCTAATGGCCTCCCTAATTCCACTTTTGGAGGGTGGTAATGCTGCCCTAAAATTATTTTTTCTAGTAGTGAAGTGATGTTGTTTATGTTTATGTTTATTCTATATCTCCCACATTTTATATATTGCATGGTAGAAAATTTAACTTAGTAAATGCAGAAGTCTAGATAGCCTTGTCAATTTATATTTCATATTTTATGTATAATTTTATCAAAATTATTGTGATGAACTATCCAGTGCAATATTCAAGTTACTGTAGGAATCATATTGGTATCAGAGTAGGTAGCTTTGGGTATTTTGTTGTATTTTTCAAGGGATCTAGATTGGTTTAAGTAGAAAGTTTTAAAACCCCACATATGGCCAAAAAAATATATTGAAAACCCTCAAGATTTGTCGAAGGAGATTTTCTCGAGGGTAGAAGAATAGGCTTTAGGTATCAACCATAACATGAATCTTCTTATGAATTCTCTCGATAACATGTTGGATGTATGCTCAAACATAGAGGCCAAACCATAGGGAAAATTAGAGGATAGAGATGAGCCAAAGAGGAAATATAAGAAAGAATGAAAAAATAAACAACCTAGCTCATGAGTCATGAAGCATTCATAGTTTCAATATGGAAACAAAGGTATACAACAAACCATATAAGGTGAGATTTATTCTTGCAATTTAAATCAATGATTACAATAGTTATAGATTTATTTTAGTGTTCCGAACGTAGAGGAAGGACATGAATTTTTATTTATCATATGAGATTAGAGGGCCATGCTTAGATATGGTGGGAAAGCCACAAATAATCCCTAATACTAGAGGGATATCCTCTAGTGATTATGTGGGATGATTTCAAAACTCTTATAAAGTCAAATTTCTACCCTATCAGGTATCTAGAGGACTAATGGTTTTAGTTGAATTACTTCAAGCAAAGACGAGCGTTGAGTGTATTAGAGTACATGAAATTTAGGAGGATGAAAATAATTTTCGGTATCTCTCCAAAGAACCAAGAATTTCTCCTCAAGTATATGAGGGGTTTAAATAGTTGTCTGCAAAAGTAAGAGATGTTTAAACCCATAAAAATGATGAGGCTTGTCTACAGGAACAATACCAACAGAACATGCACCAAATGAAAGGGAGATAATGTGGGTCAAAGTAGAAGTATCACAATTAAGCTTTATAGGAGCAAGAGAGGAAGTAGAAATGGGGGAAAGAAAAAAATACAATATCCATAACACATTAGTGCAAAGATACAAAAAACTGCTAAAATCATTGTAAAATTTAAGGTAATTCACATTAGAAGTGTTGGAAGCTACATCTAGAGCTCAAGTCAAAGAACCAAAGCAATGATGCTAAGAATAAAAATATAATGGCCATATATTCAAATGATTAGGTGGAAAGAAGCTCATATGTGGATGAGAAGATTGTATATTTATTAATGCAAAAGGGGATGAATCTAAGTAGCCATAAGAAATAAGATGTGAAGGAACTAACCATACTCTTCCATATAAAGCCACAAGTCAAGAAGACAAAAATTTATTCTCTATTCAACTCCTAATCATAGGACAATCTCCTAGAAATAAATCTAGTTCCGAAATTGGGACTGAAGACTCATGACCATGCTAGCTAATAACCATTAAGATGCATCAACATTGAGGAAAAGATAAAGGTAGAGAAACCTATGCATAATAAAATTTACTATTATTGTTAGTTTTATTGATGAAGTAGAATTAGATGTAGTTCCACTTGATGTATGTAGAGTTATGTTTGGAAGTCCCTATACGTACATGTTCGATGCAATATTTGTGTGATGATCAATCTAGTATGAACCATCAAGGATGGAAATCCTTCACCATCACATTGATCCACATAGATATTGGTGGCCACCCTTCTCTTCCAGTTGGAGCCCCACCATCGTTTCTTTCATTTTCTTTAGTTTCCTTTATTATAGCACAATGAAGTATTTTTAGCAGTTTTTCGGGTCCTAAACTTCCCGAGATGTTTTGATGGCCTAAACAAAGTTTTTTGGGAAAATAGGGAGCAACATGGAAGTTCCTTAGATTTTTCTCAATCCAATGTTGTATTCCTAGGATAGATATTTCTAATGTGGTATTGATCACATCAAATAGGGATCATATGCCAAAGTTACGTCCCCAGGAAGTTGATGTACCAATTTACCCAAACACGGTCCATAGTTTTAGTGATTCATATCCTAGGGTTATTTATTTGAATGTTGAGGATTTTTCGTTGTTCCTCAATAATAAATAGCCATTTGAGCCTCATTATAACACATTTCAGTGGCCTGTAGCCGCCACAATATTCTCATAGATATTTTACCAGTGCCCTAGCTAGTTTATTTCCATTATGTCTGTAAGAATATTTCATTTATTTCTTATTAATGAAATGAAGTTTTGTTTCTGCTACATCGTTGCATTATGTGTATTTTTGTATTTCATTGTCTTAGTGCATAAATTTGGATCAGTGGTATCAGAGAATTCTTCTCTTTCTCAATCCTTCTTTGCATGTCCCCAACGCGGTCGAGATATAAGGAGTTAGGGATCTATCTGGTTCAACCTTTGCAAGATCGGCCTCATAAACCCCGATGACCACACATGTGGGAAGAAAAGAAAGATGAGGGATAAGGACATCCTATCAAAATATTTCTCGAGGAGGCCCTTGAGAAAAAAAGGAACATGATGATGGAAAAAGTTTCCCATATCCTTCAACGGCTACCCACCAGTGACCCATCTACATCCAGCAGCCACTCTGGAGGTGAAAATCCTTTTAAGGTACAATTAAAACTTTACATTCCCATATTTTAAGGCCAAATATATGTAGATGTCGCAGATAGATGGTTGAATCTATTAGAAGGATATTTCTCAGTTCAATACTTTTTTGTCTAAGAAATTATTAATTTTTCACTCCTCAAAGATGCCCCCCATGTCAAGGACTGGTGAGAAACCTACTGGGAGAAAAAGGGATAGGAGGAACACTCTTTGTTCTTATATGCACTGACTTGGAATACTTTTTGAGATGCCATTAAGGAAAAATATTTTCTTGTGAGGAGCTATGAGGAAAAATACATATAATGGAATACACTATTTCTGCCGCAGGTTCGTGTTGGGATTCTCTCATATCACTTGGCCCTTGAGTCAAGTCACCAAGGGTGGGGTGAAAGAAGAGTTATTTTGGTATAAATATCAACAAAGGGCATTTGTAGAGTTCAAACATCACCTCTTCTTTGCACAAGTGCTCACATTACCAAACTTGCAACAACCATTTCAAGTCGAGACAAATGCCTCTGACTATGCTATTGTGGTTGTTCTTACTCAACAAAGGCATCCAGTGGCATGTCACAATGAGACCCTTTCTAACACAGTCTGAAAGTATCCCACTTATTACAAAGAGATGTACTCCATTGTGAAAGCTTTCTAAAAATGGAATCATTACATTTTGGGAAAGGAAACAATCATCCACACAAACCACTAACCCCTGCAGTTCATACAGACACAGGGGAAGTTGGAGAATGATCACCATCAGAAGTGGTCCACATACTTGCAAAAATTTCATTTTAAAATCAATTATAGTAAGGGCAGCACTAATAATGTTGAAAAATTCCTTAGCCGACCACTAATTGTAGTGCTAACCACTATGCTCAACTCTTCTGGGAACAAGAGTTTCAATTGGACGCTTCTGTAGCAAAGCGATCGAGAATTCAGCCATGCATACAATACACTCTTGAAGGGTAAGAAAGTTCCAGATTTACAACTCTGGGATGCCCTACTATGTGACTTGGGACACCTTTTTTCTCCTTCAAGCAAGTGTGCCAAGATGATTTTGGAAGTGTGCTACAATCGGGTCGTTGGGAATTTCGAGATCGAGAAAACAATGGAAGTACTGTAAAATTATTTCTATTGGCCAAACCTTTGACATGATCTCGGGAAGTACATCAAGTCTTGCACTGCCTATGTCATTTCCAAATCGGCCATAAAGAAGCAAGGCCTACATACTCCACGATGTACCCCTAGTGGACCTCGGGAATCCATCTCCATGGATTACATATCGAGAATTCCTTATACTAAGAATGGAAATGACTATGTTTTTGTGGTCATTGACAGATTCTCAAAGATGGTCGTTATGACAGCCTACAAGAAGAATATTACAACAGAAGCCATTACTAAACTCTTCTTTGAACGAGTGTGGGTACACTTTGGGATCCCACAGTCTATCATCTCACATCAGGAAAATAGGTTCCCGAGTAAATTTTGGTTCAACCTTCGGTCGATGGTGGACACCAAGCTTAACAAGTCCATAAATTTCCATCTGAAAACTAATGGCCAAACATAGATCATCAACCGGATGATCGTACACATTCTGCGCATGTACAACTCAAAGCATCCACTCGCATGGGATGAGAGCATCCCCTATGTACAACATAAATATAACTGGGCTCTCCATTGCTAAAACAACCACGTCCCCTTTTAGGTGAGCTTAGGATTCAAACCACTGTGTCCCATTAGCGTAGCCATACCATTTGCGGCTACTTAGGTAGATTCAGTTGGTGTCCAATGTAAGGCTGACAAGTCAAACAAATTCATTCAGCGCATTAAGCACATCCGCCAACAAGTTCATGACATATTGTATAGATCCAGTGCTAAGTAGAAGCACAGACATGATCAACATTGGGTTACACATAAATTCCAGGTGGGCGAAAATTGTGTCTATATTTGCCGAAGGAGAGGCTTGCTAGAACTCACTGCAAGATTCACCCACTCCGAAATGGGCCATACACCATCATGAAGGCTGTAAAGGACAATTCCATTTAGCTCGCCATTCCAAAATTTCATGGTTTGCACCGAGTATTCAATGTGTATCGCCTTCAACCCTACTTTCTGCCTCTACTAGACATATTCGGCATGGAATAATAACTCACAACAAAAGAGTTAAACCCCTACTGCATGGAACAAGCCACAACTGATCATATCATGGATACAAATATCAAGCACACCCGAAAACAAAGGATCCTGATATATGGAGTTGTTAAAGTAGGCCAACTCCTTCACCATGGCAAGTGGCTCACCAACAACGAAGTTCAGCAGAAGCTTCCTCATCTTAGGGAGGAACTCAAGGCAATGGGGACATTTCTTCCTAAGGGGGGAGGATGGATCTAGGTGGATATTGGTGGCCACCCAACTATTCCACTTGGACCCCCACCATTTTTTCTTTCTCTTTTTTTAGTTTCCTTAATTATAGCACAATTTACTATTTTTATCATTTTTTCGGGTCCTAAACTTCTAGAGCCATTTTTAGGCCCTAAAAGAAGTTTTTGTGGAAAATCTGAAACAACATGGGATTTCCATTGATTTTTCACACCCAAAAGTTGTAGTCCTTGGATAGATATTTGTAACAAGGTATTGAGCGTGTCGAACAGAGATCATATGCACATGGTATGTCCCCGGGAAGTTGATGTACCAATTTACCCAAAGAGGGTCCATAGTTTTGGATTTTCATTTCCTAAGGTAAGTTATTTGTATGTTTAGGGTTTTCAATTGTTCCTCAATAATAAATAGGCCTTTCAGCCTCATTGTAACATAGTTCATAGTGTTGTAGCCACCACATTTATTCTTGGAAATAAGCTACCAAAACCCTAGCTAGTTGATTTCCATTCTGTTTGTAAACATATTTCAGCTATTTGTTACACGAAGAGGTGCTCTACAAGACGTGTAGATTTAATGTGAGAAATATAATGTAAACATTTGACATGTGGGAGTATAAGGCACATGTTTAGATGTAGTGTGAGAAATGTACGATAAGATATGTATTGTAAATAAACATTTGAAATGTCAGAGTATATTCACCAACACTCAAAAAATTGGTATGGTAAATAAATAGGAATATAAATAGACCGAGTTATGCTAAATAAAAAATAAAACCTATTTTTATACTTACTCCAGAGTTATGGTGAATAAATAAAAATATATATAAATTGGAGGTATATTCACCAACACTAAAAAAAGAAGTATGGTAAATAAATAAAAATATAAATAGACTGATGTATGGTAAATACAAAATAAAACCTATTTTTATACTTACTCTAGAGGTATGGTGAATAAATAAAAATATAAATAAATTGGAGGTATGGTAAATAAATAAAACCTCTTTTTATACTTACTCTAGAGGTAAGGTATATAAATAAAAATATAAATAGACTAGAGGTATGGTAAATAAATAAAACCTCTTTTTATATTTACTCCATAAACATCTTTATATTTACCAAAACTAAAAATGAGGTTTTACATAGGTGAAGCCTATGGGCCAAATACCATGGTACAAATTGTTATTAATATCATGGGCTAAATACTATGGAAATATAAATAGACTAGAGGTATGGTAAATAAATAAAACCTATTTTTATATTTACTCCATAAATAAAACTAAAAAATGAGGTTTTATCTAGGTGAATCCTATGGGCCAAATACCATGGGCTAAATATTATGGGTCAAAAACCATATTTATAAAAGAGGTATGGTAAATAATTAAATATAAAAGAGGTATACTGAGGTATGGTAAATACATAAAAAAAATATCAAATATGATTAGAAATCAACATATAAGTATATACCAAGCCTATGGGACAAATTGCATGGTAAATAAAAGAGGTATGGTAAATAAATATAAATATAAATAAACCATAGGTATGGTAAAAATAAAACCTCTTTTTATATTTACTCCATACTCTTTATATTTAAGAACACTCACAAAAGAGATTTTATTTAGGTGATGCCTAAGGGCCAAATACCCTAATATTGATATTAAAAGATTAATAATAATAATATTATTAATTGTAATATTCATATTAATATGTTATAATATTAATATTATTAAATTTAATAAATTTGGATGGCGAAGGTTTGTATTTAAGTACACTACATGCATGCATTGAATATCTCACTTCAAAATGTAAACATAAATGTAAATATAAAAGTAATGTTTAACATTTAACATTTAAAATTTAATATAATTAATCTAATTTTTCCCCTGATGAAAAATCACTTCCCCCCCTAAATATATAAATTTAACACAAATAAAGTGTCTAATTGTATTTGTGAGGAAGCATCTCTTTGTTTTCACTTGCATTTTTTTTTCTACAATTTGGTTTTTACCTTTTCATCTACTTCCACTCCATGGATGGGGTCATGTGTAGCCAATCACTCTTACCACGAAATTAGAATGATTTAATTTATGCATTGGGAAAAACACCACCAAATTAGAATGATTCATTTTATGTCTTGCTCGAAACCTTGCCTTGCCCGAAACCTTGCTCGGCTCTAAAACAAAGTGATTTCAAGAATATGTTTCTAAATTTATTAAAAACCAGCCTAGGTCCATATTAATTCCGAATCTATCAAGCGCTGAGAGGGATCAAATATTTAGAGGTGCAAGCTTTACGTCAAATTTTGTGCTCAAAAAAGAATTTTTCACCTCTAGAGGTTTGATCCCTCTCGACGCTTAATAGATCGAGATTTAAGATGGATCTTGGTTGGTTATTAATTAAATGAAGTTTTATTTCCACTGCATCTCTACTTTTATGTGTATTTTTTCATTTCATTATATTCCTGCATAAATTTGGTTCAAACACACTTAAAGGAAACTCTGAAAATTCGTTTGTAAGAGCTGGCTAAGCTAAGAAACTAACTATTTCTAGAAAAAAATATGCTTTACTATTTTTAAGATAAAATTAGTTTGTAGAATAGTTGGTGAAAGAAAGGTCATCCTTAGGGGGGTCTATCAAGGAAAAAAACATAACAATTGGAAGAGTATATACATGTATACAAGGTTCTTCTCTAGAATCCTAAAGGGCTGCCACCCAAGAGGCAAGTGGAGCATCAGATCCAATTGTTTTGACACTCTCCATTACCACAGGTTAATTGTTTATAAAGGGAAATGAGGTGTAGAAGTAGTTGTAATAGCAATTGGAATTTGGTCTTATTCGACAATACCTCACATGTGGGTCACCCATTATAATTGTGCCTAAGAAGGAATGGACTTAGTGGATGTGCATTGGCTATATGTTTTAAAAACAATTATTCTCAATAATGTGTACCTCTTGCCTAGGATAGAGTATCTTTTATGCAACAAGATAAATACTTCACCAAGATAGACTTACAATCACGGGGTCACTAGGTTTGAGTCAAAGAAGAAGATACTTAGAAGACCACCTTCAAAGCTAGAGAAGGTTTGTATTAGTGGTTAGTTATGATATTTACCCTATGAAATGCACCAAATAAATTCATGAAGTTAATTAATGATATATTGTGCACTTGTATAAGTTCATTTTTTATTGTTTATGTGGATTATTGACTAGTATACATTGCTACCTACAAGGAGAACATATCACATTTGATGTAGGTGCTAGAGAATTTAAAGAAGCAGTAATCATTTTCATATCTCAAGAAGTGTGATTTATTACAATAGACTATGATGTATTTGGGATATATGATAGGTGGAGGCGATTTGAAGGTAGATCCTTCCAAGATGGAGGTCATCATGAAGTTGTCGGTAAGGGTTACTAAATGTTTTTGAGGATAGGAGTTTTGTTGAGGAAACATAGTACTTGAAGAAATTCATAAACTTGTTGTTAGTAGTAGCAACACCACTCCACACCATAATTTCAAGTTGCAAGAGTTTCGAGTGGGGAAAGGGTTGTGGAAGAGCCTTTAAGGTGTTAAAGAAGAATATTATTCAAACATTGGTTCCAGCATTAATAAAATTACAATATCGATTTGAAGTGGAGACATATGCATGTGGGAATGTTATGGGAGCAATCTTGATGTTAATTAATTAGCTTTAAAAAAATAATAAATTACAAAATTCATTCAAATGTAAAATAAAATTAAAACAAGAACCTACCATACTAATACTAAAAATCTCTAATAAAAAAATAAATCAATTTAGATCTATTTTAACCTAGATATTTTATACATTGATCAATTATGTTTTTATTTTCTTGTAATCCATCTTAATGCTTATTAAACCTTCGATTAAAATATATCTATGTTAATATGTATATCAATCCCATTAACAAAGAACTAGAAGCCAACTAGGTAACAAAATAGCCCTACCACTACATTATGTCCTACCTAGAAACAAGCATTGTTAAATTTGAATTTTGAATGGGAACACACTTGATAAGTGGTGGAAGTTCCATGATAATAGCCTCAAAGATAGATTAAGGTATTTTATCATCATAAGAAACAACTAGATGATTTAGAGTCGTTATTGAGATACATGAAAACTCAATTTTATCACCATAAGCAACAAATAGAAGATTTAGATTCCTTAATGAATTTTTCCTTAATGCACATGACAATTGAACTAAAACAGGAGAGCTACAAATATTACCAAATTCGTAAAAGAATGATCAAGAATGAATAGTGATTAAGTATGTTTATGAAATCACAAAATTTGGGATGTGAAAATTTTGTCTTCTTATTATTATCATCGTGCAAGTGATTGTGGTCATGAAAAAAAATAATCAAAACATATTTTAAGATACAATAACATTATTTTCTGGCTAAATTTTAAGAAGAAATCATATGGAAGTGTATTGCCTTTATATTCTCTATCTAGTGCCGAAAAGTCAAATCTAAGATATTTCTATATATTTTGTAGCTAGAGATGCAAAAATTAGAATTGAGCACTTGTTCTGGTTGTTTAAATCATGTGTATAAATGACTATGGTCATATATGTAAATTATGCTACCTCAAACCAAATAAATTTCATTGTTTTTTATTGCATTATATCAAATATGATGAATTAAAAATTAAATGAGTTATAGATGTTATGTCAAAATTTATAAGGGCATACCGTACTACACATGTAAGGGTTGTCAATTACATTGAAAGTATTGAGGAGATTCTCTATAGATTAGAATAGTTGAAAAGCATAGTTCTTACATATTTTCCATAGAGGGAGGAATCAAATGTAGAGTGACGTCAAGGAGAGATGCCACGCTCTAAATGACTTCATTGTCAATTCTTCTTTATAAGGAATATTTTGGTACAATGGTAAAAATTCTTATGATGAGGTGTGTAATCTTGTTGAGAGATTTCTTTTTATATGGATGTGATTTGAAATACGTCAAACCATGGGTAGAGACATTGTTGAGAGATTTCTTGTTATATGGATTTGTGATGTGTAATATATCAAACCATGGGTAGAGACAACATAACCCTTGAGAGGTTTGAGAGGTTTAGTTGACCATGATTGTTCTCAAAATAATAATGAATCTTCTCTATAGTGGACATGTATAACATGCAAATATATTTTTTTGTATGTTTTGAAGGACATGATTTGTGGTATAAGTGAAAAGGAATCATATTCTAAATCACATAATGCTCTAGAAAAAATGATAGTTGTTTGGAAAATAAAAAGATAAATATTCTCTCTCAAACTCTAGGATAAATATTTTAGTAAAATTTTAGTTATTACATATTGTAACGGAAAAGCAGATAAGCTTAGAGAAAATATATCTAAAATTAGAAGAAAAAAAAGTTAAAAAAACTTTAAAACCATACAAACTATTTTACAAAAAAATACCTTTAATACAAAACAAATCAAAACAAATATAATTTAACAAAAAAATAATAGGAGTAGAAATAAAATTTAATACAATGAAATGTACATATAAAATAAAACTACATAAGGAGTGATTTTAGTTTATTTTAGATGTTATAACTGCATTTAAATGAGCAATACAAGAATTAAAAGGAACATATTTCCAATGGAAATTTACAAATTAAGCTTGACTTCATTTTAATCCTGAGTTGGAAAGCACATTATATTAGGGCAGGGTTTAATAGATGAAATGCCATTTTTCACTAGAATTTAGAAATTCAATTTTAAGAAAAATAATAATTTATTTTTATTTAAAATATATTTTGGAATGAATAAATAGATTCAGTAATTTAGAAAACCATAAACCATAACTTACTAAAATTCTACATATTCAAAAACTTAAATTCAAGCATTTAAAAATCTTTGACTAATTTCAATAAAAATTAACTAGAAACCACGCCTAAAAAATCATTTTCATCTATGACATTAAATTTAATGTAGTATTAAAAATACAGAAAATATATCTTAAAGATAAACTTAGGCAATTATATTGAATGCGGTTAAGATCCAAATAGGGAAATATAACGAGCTCTCTACGATAACTACTTCTCTAAATAATATTACTCGCTAATGGCAGAAAAAAAAAAACAGAGGACCATAAAAGGGCAAGATTACATGAAGTACTTAGTACAGAGTTTCAAAGATTCCACCAAACCTTCAAAATTGAAGAGAACCGAACTACTTCACATGGGACGTGGATAGATGACTTGGAGGTGAAGAGAATTTCTTGAACCCCTTTTCTTGAAAAGCATCTTCAGCTTTTTTCTTGGAAAGAGTTTGAAGCATTCTAAGTTTTTTTTTTGGTTATAGACATTGTGGTCCGCTCTTTTTAACGGTCCATCAAGATTTGTTTTAATGAGAAGGATCATTTAAAGAATATCCGAAATATGTGCAGATATTTTTTCTTGTTTCTTGAAAAATCATTTTCAGCTTTTTTTCATGGAAAGCTTTTGAAGCATTCTTTTTGGTTATAGACGTTGTGGTCCGCTCCTTTTAACGGTCGATCAAGATTTTTTTAACGGGAAGGATCTTTTTAAACGAATAGTCCGAAATGAAATATCTTCATAAGTTGTCTTCAAAGATCTGGGGAGTTATTGGATCTCATTCTCCCCACATTGATTGAGTGCACAATCAATGTAAAGGAGACACAACCATCTGGGGAGTTATGGGATCTCATTCATCGGCTAGTACACAAGTAGACGAGACACAACCAACAAAATTAGTAGGAGAGACAACATCGAAAAACAGGCTTCAAGGGCCAATTAGCAAAACAGGCTTCTATCAACAGGCGAATTAGCAAAACAATTGTAATCGCTGAATTGTACGTATCTGATCAGTCACAATGCATTGTAAAGACAACTTCCGAAGATAGTCCGCTCCCAGTTGTTTCATCGATAGAGAAGGGATTATTGAAGAGCCCATGTCTATCTCCGTGTGGCTGTCACTTTGTGTTGTGTCTACATTGTGTGTGTTCGTTTCTATGTGTTATTGAAGAGCCGAGTTGTTGTTTCATCGATAGAGAAGGGATTTGCATGGACGAGACGAATGAAAGACGTTGTGTCATATTTGTTGCAGCCATGACAGGTATGCTTTTGGTATTTATTTTGGTATAGTTGTTTTATTACTTTATGATTCTTTTCATTATTAATCACATATATCATCAGTTTAATTTATATATCATCAGTTTACTGTGTCATGTATCAAGATAGATTTCTCTAAATAATTATATTTAGCCCTTTCTAGAATCATTGTTCTTCTTCACTTTGTCATAGATGTTAAAGCTATATGCCATTTCTCTTCACGGATGCTTGCAACCGATTATCTCCCATCCACTCTGTTTTCTTCACCGTTACTTTTGTATATATATATTATTTTTCATTTTTATATCATTATAGATTTTAAACATTCATTTTTGAACTCTAGTATCATTACTCATTTAAATTTGTGTATAAATTATTGTTTTACAATCCATAAATTTCATGTTTTGTCTTTTCTTTTTTAAATATTTGATTTTGTTGTTTTAAATATTTAATTTATTCAATTTAGTTTATATATCATCAGTTTACTGTCTCATTTATCAAGATAAATTTTTCTAAATAATTATATTTAGCCCTTTCTTGAATCATTATTCTTCTTCACTTTGTCATCAATGTTAAAGCTATACGCCATTTCTCTTCACAGATGCCTGCAAGCGATTATCTCTTCTTCACTTTGTCATAGATGTTAAAGCTATATACCATTTCTCTTCACAGATTCCTGCAAGTGATTATCTCCCATCTAATAGCTCTGTTTTATTCACCATTATATATATATATATATAGATTTTAAACATTAATTTTGAATTCCCGTATCATTACTCATTTAAATTTGTGTATAAATTATTGTTTACATTCCATAAATTTCATGTTTTATCTTATCTTTTTAAAATATTTGATTATGTTATTTTAAATATCTAGGTTATTCAATAAATATTTATATAAAACTAAATTAATATCATATAACTAAATTTATTGTTCTATATTGTATAATATTGGATTTATATGATTTATATTTATATTGTTATTAGTGCATGAATTTTTTAGTTCATTATTATATTTGAATTGTTTAGTTAGATTTGTATTTGTATAATTACTTATTAATTGAAATTATATAATAAAGAAAGGAATATTTTTTTGAATATAATTTTTTGATTTATATCTGATGGTTTATAATGTGAAAGGATATCTTTGTATTCTTTTATTATATGTAACTATTTATCATTTGAAAATTGGATGATATAAAATAGTTTAAATTGTTTTATTATTAGAATTGTTTTATTTATATATGATATGTCAAATACATGCATTTGTTTATTCAAATGTGAAAAGATGCTTTAAAAAAGTTTTTTTTTTTTTTGTTTTTTTTTTTTTTTAAATGTACCCATAAGTTGTAATTTTTAAAAATATATTGTATTTTTTAGATGACACAACATTGATATTTATGTATAGAAGTTTTTTGTTTATAATGATAGGTATATGTTGGTGTATTTTATGTGTTTTCTCAAATAAAAGCAGTTTTTGTTTGTTTATGTGATATGATGTTTGTGTTTTTCCTAATTAGATGATATGATTGCATTGAACGGTAATATTATGTTGACAATTTTTGCAAGTTTAATTTGTATATGTTTATGTATGTATTTGTTTTATTATTTGTAAGATCATATAATGATTATGTTTCTTACATAATATGATGATTGTTGATTTCTAATTGATAATATTTTTGTGTTTCTTACGTGATGTGGATAGTATTTTTTAAATGACATGGTTATGATAATGATAATGATTTTTTTTTTTGTTAAATGGCATGCTTTAAGTTCTTAGATGATATGATGGTGATAATAAGAGAGAGGGATAATAAGAGTGAGGGGTGGGAGATAGAGAGAGAGGAGGGGGAGAGAGAGAGATGAATATGGAGGAAGGGGAGAGGGAGAGAGAGAGAGAGGGAGGGAGGGTAGAGAGAGAGAGAAGGGGGGGGGAGGGACAAAGAGGCAAGGGGGAGAGAGGGAGATAGAGGGCGAGGGAGGTGGGGGAGGGAGAGAGAGAGAACGGGAGAGAGAGGGATAGTGAGAGAATCAGGGGGAGGCATGGGAGAAAAATATGGGGGGAGAGAGTGGTAGATAGAGCGGGAGTGGGAGGTGGAGAGAGAGGGGGAGTGGATCAAGAGGGGGGGAAGAGAGAGGGGTGGGGAGGGAGAAAGAGAGAGATCAAGGGGACAAAGGGTGAGGGAGAGGGAGAGGGAGAGGGAGAGGGAGAGGGAGAGGACGGGGAGAGAGAGAGAGAGAGAGAGAGAGAGAGGGAGAGGGAGAGGGAGAGGGGAAAGGGGAAGGAGAGAGTGTCAGAGAGGGATAGGGGGATTAGGAGAGGGAGGGAAGGGGAGGGGGAGAGAGGGGTAGAGAGATAGAGAGAAGAGGGTGGGAGGAGATATATATATATATATATATAGAGAGAGAGAGAGAGAGAGAGAGAGAGAGAGAGAGCGAGGCGGGGGAGAAGAGAGGGGGAGGGAGGTGGGAGAGAGGGGGAGGGAGTGAGCCTCTATGTGTGTGTTTGTGTGTGTGTGTGTGAGAGAGAGAGAGAGTAGGGAAGAGGGGCAGTTGAGGGAGAGGTAGGGGGAGAGAGAGGGAGGGGGAAGGTGGGAGGGGGAAATTGGGAGGGGGGAGAGGGAGAGAGTGATGAGGGGAGAGAGAGAAAGGGAGGGTTAGGTAGAGAGAGAGAGAGAGAGAGAGAGAGAGAGAGTAGGGGGAGTGGCACTGGAGGGAGAGGTAGGAGGAGAGAGTGGGAGGGGGAGAGAGAGGCTCAAAAGTGGGAGAGAAATAGAAATGGAGGTAGAGAGAGTGAGAGAGAGAGAGAGATGAGGAGGGAGGAGGAGATAGAGAGAGAGAGAGAGATGGGGAGGGAGGGGTGGAGATATAGAGAGAGGCGAGTAGATAGAGGGAGAGATAGAGGGAGAGATAGAGGGAGAAGGGGAGAGAGAGGAAGAGGGAGAGAGATAGGGGGAGGCAGGGGAGAAAGATAAGGGGGAGAGAGCAGTAGATACAGGGGGAGGGGGACGAGTAGAGAGAGAGGGGATGGAGTAGAGAGAGAGAGAGAGACAGAGAGAGAGAGATTGAGAGAGAGAGAGAGTAGGGGGGAGGGGTGGTGGAGGGAGAGGGAGGAGGAGAGAGAGGGAGGGGGACAGAGAGAGGGGGGAAGTTGGAGGGAAAGGGAGAGAGAGAGAGAGAGAGAGATGAGGAGGGAGGGGGGGAATAGAGAGAGAGGGGTGTAGATAGAAGGAGAGATAGAGGGAGAAGGGGAGAGAGAGGTAGAGGGAGAGATATAGGGGGCGGCAGGGGAGAAAAATATGGGGGAGAGAGTGGTAGAGACAGGGGGAGGAGGAAGGGGAGAGAGAGATGGGGGTTAGAGTGAGAGAGGGGGAGAGGGGGGGGGGAAGAGAGAGGATTGGGGTTAGCTAGAGAGAGAGAGAGAGAGAGAGAGAGATAGAGAGAGAGAGGGAGAGAGAGAGCAAGGAGGTAGAGGGAGGGGGAGAGGGAGAGGCAAAGGGGGAGATATGGTGTTTTAAGTGGAGGGTAAGGGAGTGAGAGAGAGGAGGGATGGCGGGGGGAGAGAGAGAGAGAGAGAGAGAGAGAGAGAGAGAGGGAGGGAGAGGGAGATCAAGAGAGGGAGGGCAATGTGGAGAAGGGGTAGCGGGAGAGAGATGGAGAGAGGAGGGTGCGAAGAGAGAGAGAGAGAGAGAGAGAGAGATATTAGGGGGAGGGGGAGTGGAGGGAGAGGCAGGAGGAGAGAGAGGGTGGGGGAGGAGGAGAGGGAACAAGTGGGAGGGAAAGGGAAATGGAGGTGGAGTGAGGGAGAGAGAGAGAGAGAGAGAGAGAGAGAGAGAGAGAAGGGAGAGAGAGAGAGGGAGGGAGGGAGTGGGAGAGAGAGAGAGGAAGGGAGGCAAGGGGAGAGAGTGAGAGAAGGAGAGAGAGTGACAAGGGAGGAGCGAGGGAGAGGCAAGGGAGAGAGAGAGAGAGTCAAGGGGGAGATAGGGGGAGAGAGGGACAGAGGGGGACAGAGAGATGGGGAAGGAGGGGGAGATGGAGAGAGAGGGAGATGGGGAGGGTTGGGGAGAGAGAGGGAGAGGGAGAGAGATAGGGGCATGTGGGGGAGAAATATAGAGGGAGGCAAGAGTGGTAGAGAGAGGGGTAGGGGGAGGGGGAGAGAGAGAGAGGGAGGTTGAGCAAGAGATGGGGAGAGGGGGGGAATAAATAGGGGTGGGGAGATATATATATATATATAGATAGATAGATAGATAGATAGATAGAGAGAGAGAGAGAGAGGGGGTGGGGGGGAGGAGCGGGAGGGGGGGCAGGGGGGAGGGTGGTTGTGTGTGTGTGTGTGAGAGAGAGAGAGAGACATTGGAGGCAGAACAAAGAGAGAGGCACGGGGAGAAAGGGATGAAGATGGGGAGGGAGGGAGAGATATGGAGAGAGATATGAGTAGGGAGGGGGATAATGAGAGAGAGATGCGGGGAGAGAGAGGGAGAAGGGGAGAGAGAGGGAGAGGGAGAGAGATAGGGGAGGAATGGGAGAAAGATGGGGGGGGGTGGGAGAGAGTGGTAGAGATAGGGGGAGTGGGAGAGGAAGAGAGATAGGGAGGGTGGAGAAAGAGAGGGGGAAAGAGGGAGGAGTGGAAAGAGAGAGGATTGGGGGGAGGGAGAGAGAGATAAAGGGAGGGCAGAGGGATAGTGATAGGGAGAGGGGGAGGGTGGGGAGAAGGAGGTTGAAGGGAAAGGGGAGAGAGTGACACTGAGAGAGAGAGAGAGAGGGAGGTGGAGATGGAGAGATAGAGATGGGGAGGGAGGGGGAGATGGGGGGAGAGAGAGGGAGAGAGAGAGGGAGAAGGAGAGAGAGAGGGGGAGAGGGAGAAGGAGAGAGAGAGAGGGAGAGGGAGAGAGATAGGGGTAGGAATGGGAGAAATATAGGGGGGAGAGAGCAGTAGAGACAACGAGAGGGGGAGGGGGAGAGGGGAAGAGTGGGGTAATGAGAGAGGAGTGGGGCGCAATAGAGAGAGAGAGGGTGGAGAAGGGCGGTTGAAGGGGAGGGGGAGGGGAAGGGGGAGGGGGAGAGAGAGAGAGAGAGAGAGAAAAGAGGACGGATATGGTAGGGGAAGAGAGTATGAGAGGGGGAGGGGGAGAATGAAAGTGAGAGTGAGAGAGAGAGAGAGAGAGAGAGAGAGAGAGAGGGAGAGGGAGAGGGGAATAGGGAAAGAGAGAGTGTGGGAGAGGGAGACGGGGATCAGGAGAGGGAGGGCGATGGGGAGGGGGGAGAGAAGGAGAGAGATGGAAAGAGGAGTGCGAGAGAGAGAGAGAGAGGATAAGAGAGGGGGAGAGGGTGGTGAGAGAGAGGGAGGGAGCGAGTGTGTGTATGGTTGTGTGTGTGTGTGTGAGAGAGAGAGAGAGAGAGAGAGAGAGAGTAGGGGGAAGGGGAGGGAGAGGAGAGGGAGAGGCAGGACGAGAGAGCAAGAGGGGGAGGGAGAGAGGAGAGAAGTGGGTGGGAATGGGAAATGGATTTAGAGAGAGAGAGAGAGAGAGAGAGAGAATGGAGGTGGAGAGAGAGAGAGAGGTATGGATGGAGAGAGAGAGAGAGAGGGAGGGGGGATATGGGAGAGAAAGAGAGGAAGGGAGGGAAGGGGAGAGAGTGGGAGAAGGATATATAGAAGGGGAGAGATGGAGAGATGGAGGTGCGAGAGAGAGAGATATAGAAAAGCTGAGAGAGGGAGAGGGAGAGATAGGGAAGAGGGAGGGGAGGAAGAGAGGGTGGGAGATAGAGGGGTACAGAGAAGGGGACGTAAATTTTGTGGGTGGTTCATATATCTTAAAGAGGATATCAAAAGCTACCCCTAATGGCCTCCCTAATTCCATTTTTGGAGGTTGATAACGCTCCCCTAAAATTATTTTTTCTAGTAGTGAAGTGATGTTGTTTATGTTTATGTTTATTCTATATTTCCCACATTTTATATATTGCATGCTAGAAAATTTAACTTAGTAAATCCAGAAGTCGAGATAGCCTTGTCAATTTAGATTTCATATTTTATGTATAATTTTAGCAAATGTATTGTGATGAACTATCCAGTGAAATATGCAAGTTATTGTAAGAATCATATTGGTATCAGAGTAGGTAGCTTTGGGTATTTTGTTGTAGTTTTCAAGGGATCTAGATTGGTTTAAGTAGAAAGTTTTAAAACCCCACATATGGCCAAAAAAAATATTCAAAACCCTTGAGATGTGTCAAAGGAGATTTTCTCAATGGTAGAAGAATAGGCTTTAGATATCAGCCATAACATGAATCTCCTTATGGATGCTCTCGATAACATGTTGGATGTATGTTCAAACATAGAGGCCAAACCATAGGAGAAATTGGAGGATAGAGATGAACCAAAGAGGAGATATAAGAAATAATGCAAAAGGAAACAACCTAGCTCATGAGTCATGAAGCATTCAAAGCTTCAATATGGAAACAAAGGTATACATCAAACCATATCAGGTGAGATTGATTCTTTCAATTTAAATCACTAATTAAAATAATTATAGATTTATTTTAGTCTTCTGAATGTAGAGGAAGGACATGAATTTTTATCTATCATATGAGATTAGAGGGCCATGATTAGATATGATGGGAAAGCCACAAATAAGCCCTAATACTAGAGGGATATCCTCTAGTGATTATGTGGGAGGATTTCAAAACTCTTATGAAGTCAAATTTCTACCCTATCAGGTATATAGATGACTAATGGTTTTAGTTGAATTACTTCAAGCAAGGAATAATGTTGAGAGTGTTAGAGTACATGAAATTTAGGAAGATGAAAATAATTTTGGGTATCTCTCCAAAGAACCAAGAATTTCTCCTCAAGTATATGAGGGATTTAAATAGTTGTCTCCAAAAGTAATACATGTTTAAACCCATAAGAATGATGAGGCTTTTCTATAGGAACAATACCAAGAGAACATGCACCCAATGAAAGGGATATAATGTGGGTGAAAGTAGAAGAATCACAATTAAGCTTTATAGGAGCAAGAGAGGAAGTAGAAATGGGGGAAAGAAAAAAATACAATATCTATAACACATTAGTGCAAAGATACAAAAAATCACTAAAATCACTGTAAAATTGAAGGTAATTCACATGAGAAGTGTTGGAAGCTACATATAGAGCTCAAGTCAAAGAACCAAAGCAATGATGCTAAGAATAAAAATATAAAAGCGATATATTCAAATAATTAGGTGGAAAGAAGCTCATATGTGGATGAGAAGATTGTATATTCATTAATCTAGAAGGGGATGAATCTAAGTAGCCTTAAAACATAAGAAGTGAAGGAAATGACCATACTCTTCCATATAAAGCCACAAGTCAAGAAGACAAAAAATGATGCTCCATTCGACTCCTAATCATAAGACAATCTCCTAGAAATAAATCTAGTTCCAAAATTGGGACTGAAGACTCATGGCCATCCTAGCTAATAACCATTAAGATGCGTCAACATGGAGGAAAATATAAAGGTAGAAAAACCTATGCATAATAAAATTTACTATTATTGTTAATTTTAGTGATGAAGTAGAATTAGATGTAGTTCCACTTGATGTATGTAGTGTTATGTTTTGAAGTCCCTATACGTACATGTGGGATGCAATATTTGTGTGAAGAGCCATCTACTATGAACCATCAATGATGGGGATCCTTCACCATCACATTGATCCACGTAAATATTGGTGACCACCCTTCTATTCCACTTGGACCCACACCATTGTTTCTTTCATTTTTTTCAGTTTCCTTAATTATAGCACAATTCACTATTTGTAGCAGTTTTTCGGGTCCTAAACTTCCGAAGATGTTTTGAGGGCCTAATCAATGTTTTTTGGGAAAATAGGGAGCAACATGGAAGTTCCTTGGATTTTTCTCAATCCAATTTTGTATTCCTAGGATAGATATTTCTAATGTGGTATTGATCACGTCAAATAGATATCATATGCCAAAGTTACGTCCCCGGGAAGTTGACATACCAATTTACCCAAACAGGGTCCATAGTTTTAGTGATTCATATCCTAGGGTTAGTTATTTGAATGTTGAGGATTTTTCATTGTTCCTCAATAATAAATAACAATTTGAGCCTCATTGTAACACATTTCAGTGGCCTGTAGCTGCCACAATCTTCTCAGAGATAAGTTACCAGTGCCCTAGCTAGTTTATTTCCATTATGTTTGTAAGAATATTTCATTTATTTGTTATTAATGAAATAAAGTTTTATTTCTGCTACATCTCTACATTTATGTGTATTTTTGTATTTCATTGTCTTAGTGCATAAATCTGGATCAGTGGTATCAAAGAAGTCTGCTCTTTCTCAATCCTTCTTTGCATGTCCCTAATGCGGTCGAGATATAAGGAGTTAGGGATCTATCTGGTTGAACCTTTGCAAGATCAGCCTTGTAAACCCCGATGACCACACATGGGGGAGAAAAGAAAGATGACGGAGCAAGAGATCCTATCAAAATATTGCTTGAGGAGGCCCTCAAGAAAAACAAGAAAATGATGATTGGAAAATTTTCCCATATCCTTCAATGGCTACCCACCGGTGATGCATCTACATCGATTAGCCACTATGGAGGTGCAAATCCTTTTAAGTTACAATTAAAATTTGACATTCCCATATTTGAGGGCCAAATAGATGTAGACTTCGTAGATATATGGTTGAATCTATTAGAAGGATATTTCTTAGTTGAATAATTTTTTGTCTAAGAAAGTATTACTTTTGCACTCCTCAAAGTCTCCCCCCATGTCAAGGACTAGTGAGAAACCTACTTGAAGAAAAAGGGCGAGGAGGAACCCTCTTTGTTCTTGTCTGCACTGACTCAGAATTCTTTTCGAGATGCCATCAAGGAAAAATATTATCCCATGAGGAGCTATGAGAAAAAATACATACAATGGAATACATTGCAGTAACAAAGGGATCAAGATTTCCATGAGCTGACGAATTTATTCCATACCATGAGCACAATGTTGAGTATCAAATATTCATAGAAACATTTGGTACTGAAGTACCACAATTGTCTACACATATGTATTTAGGAGGAAATGGTGTTCCTCGACATCTCCTCGCTTAGTGCAGCATACTGGTATGCTGCCAAGATTGAGAAAAATGTCAAAGAGAAGAAGTGAGACTTTGGATATGAAAATCAGAAGCAAGGGAAAGGTGCCCCTGAACCACAGAACAAAGGACAAAGACAATGCAGGGCATCTCGAGACAACCCACCAAAGACGAAAAGAAATAATAACACCATGAAGCCAAAGAAGGACAACGAGAAGTGGTATGAGTTCCATAATAGCTCTACTCACAACAAAAGTGAGTGTCAGGCCAAGTAGTCACTGGTGGCCGAGTTGACGGTTTTTGAATCAGATGCATGCTCCGACTCTGAATCAAAACCTAAAAAGGGGAATGACAAAGTGAAGCGTATTATCTATGCGGAGCCCAATGCCATCGCCACCACCACGAAGATCTAGAAGAAGGAACCATAAAATCCACAAGAGGGAGAGCACCTCTTCCATTCTGAGATGTGGGTAAAGGGTTCCCCGCTGCAGTTCATTGCTGAAAGTGGGAGTCAAAAGAACCTTATCTCAGTAGAGGTTGTGAGTCGCTAGGATTCCTGACCACAACACACCCACAACCGAAACCATCGAGTGGCTTCACGAAGGACGGGATCTCCACGTCAGCTAGTAGTTCCACCTTCCCTACAACATCAAGCCCTTTACGAATAAGGTATTATGTGACATTGGTCCTCTTGATGTTTCTCATATATTATTATCCCAACCATAATTGTGTAAGTGACATGATGTGTATGAGTCACAACCTCGTGTTTTTATTATTACTTTTGGAAATAAGTTGTACATGGTAGCAGAGGTAGCACCACCTATCGCCATCTCTTTTGTTCCTGCAAAACAATATATTATGCTCATTTCAAAAACTAGAAAATTTATTTTCTTGATGATCTACCCTTAGGGAAAGAAGAACATTGTGGTCACAACCTCCACACAAGGCTCCTCCACTGGGAAAAAATAGATGGACAAGGTCATGGAGGAGTATGAGGACATCATCACCTCCTTGAAAGGGGTGCATCCGCATTGTCGAATGAAGCACTCCATCGATCTTACCAAAGGTTCATCGCTACCTAATGGACCAATCTAGCACCATTGTTTTGTGGAGAATGATGAAATCAAGAGGCATATTTAGGAGTTGTTGTAGAAAGGTCACATCTGGTTGAGTTCATCATGTTATGGGAGCCTGATCATGTTGTTGCAGAAGAAGGATGGGAGTTTGAGACTCTTTATTGACTATTCAGTGTTGAACAAGATCACTGTCTCGAATAGGTACCCAATCCCAAATATTGATGACCTTCTAGACCAAATAAAGGGGGGGAATATTTCAGTAAGCTCAACTTGAAGTCTAGGTATGACTAGGTACCAATCAAGCTCTCTGATGTGTGGAAGACTACCTTCAAATCCAGGGAGAGCCTTTTCTAATGGTTATTCATGCACTTTGGGTTGATGAATTCCCTCGCAACCTTCATGAGGTTGGTGGATGACATATTGCATCCATTCACCAACTCATTTGTATTGTTGTACTTTGATGACATCTTGATCTTCATCTAGACTTGGGAAGAGCACCTCCACCACATCTCACAAGTGCTCCAAACAGTACAACAACACAATTTCTGTCCCAATTCAGAGAAGTGCACTTTCGGGATGACCGAGCTTCAATATCTTACATACATTATTGATGAGCCACGGGTGAATGTGGATCCAACCAAGATCCAATTCATTCTGGATCAGCCAACGCCAACCACTCTAATAGAGCTCCACAACTTTTTGGGCCTTGCGAATTTTTGCCACAGGTTCATGTTGGGATTCTCTCATATCACTTGGACCTTGAGTCAAGTCACCAAGGGAGGGGTGAAAGAAGAGTTATTTTGGTAGAAATATCAACAGAAGAAATTTCTAGAGTTCAAACATCACCTCTTCTTTGCACAATTGCTCACATTACCAAACTTGCAACAATCATTTGAGGTCGAGAAAAATGCCTCTAACTATGCTATTGTGGTTGTTCCTACTCAATAGAGGCATCCAATGGCATGTCACAATGAGATACTTTCTGACACAGTTTGAAAATATCCCACTTATGACAAAGAGATGTACTCCATTGTGAAAGCTTTCTGAAAATGGAATCATTACATTTTGGTAAAGGAAATAGACATCCACACAAACCACGAACCCTTACAGTTCATACAGACACAGGGGAAGTTGCAGAATGATCACCATTGGAAGTGGTCCACATACTTTCAAAAATTTCATTTGAACATCAATTATAAGAAGGGCAACACTAATAATGTTGAAAAATGCCTTAGTTGACTATTGATTGTAGTGCTAACCATTGTGCTGATCTGTTCTGGGCACGAGAGTTCCAATTGGACGCTTCTCTAGAAAAGCAATCAATAATTCAACGATGCATACAGTACACTCTTGAAGGGTAAGCAAGTTCCATATTTACAACTCTGGGATGCCCTACTATGTGACTTGGGAAACCTTTTTTATCCTTCAAGCAAGCATGCCAAGATGATTTGGGAAGCATGCTACAGTCGGGTCGTTGGGAATTTTGGGATTGAGAAAAAAATGGAAGTACTATAGAATTATTTCTATTGACCAAACCTTTGACATGATGTCAGAAAGTACATCAAGTCTTGCACTGTCTGAGTCATTGCCAAACTAGCCATCAAGAAGCAAGGACAATATACTCCACAGTGTACCCCTAGTCGACCTTGGGAATCTATCTCCATGGATTACATGTCAGGACTTCCTTATACTAAGCATGGAAATGACTATGTTTTTTTTTTCATTGACAGATTCTCGAAGATGGCCATTATGACAACCTACAAGAATAATATTACAATAGAAGCCACTACTAAACTCTTCTTTGAACGAGTGTGGGTACACTTTGGGATCCCACAGTCTATCATCTCACATCAGGACAATAGGTTCCTGAGTAAATTTTGGTCTAGCCTCTGGTCGATGGTGGAAACCAAGCTTACCAAGTCCATAATTTTCCATCTGCAAACTAATGGCCAGACAGAGGTCATCAACCGGATGATCGTACACATTCTGCGCATGTACAACTCAAAGCATCCACTCAAATGGGATGAGAGCATCCCCTATGTACAACATAAATATAACTGGGCTCTCCATTGCTAAAAAAACCATAGCCCCTTTCAGGTGAGCTTAGGATTCAAACCACTGTGTCCCATTGGCATAGCCATGCCATTTGTGGCTTCTCAGGTAGATTGAGCTAGTGTCCAATGTAAGGCTGACAAGTCAAACAACTTGATTCAGTGTAGTAGGCACATCCGCCAACAAGTTCATGACATATTGTACAGAGCCAATGCTCAGTACAAGCACTGACATGATCAACATCGGGTGACACATAAATTCCAGGTGGGCGACAAAGTGTGTCTACATTTTCCAAAGGAGAGGCTTGCAGGACCTCACCGCAAGATTTTCCCACTCCGATATGGGTCATACATCATCACCAAGGCTGTAAGGGACAATGCCATTTAGCTCACCATTCCAAAATTCCTTGGTGTTCACCAAGTATTCAATGTGTACCGCCTTCAACCATAGTTTCTGCCTCTACTTTACAGATCCAGCATGGAAGAATAACTCACAAAAAAAGAGTTAAACCCCTATTGCATGGAACAATCCATACCTGATCATATCATGGATACAAATATCAAGCATGCTAAAAAAAAAAGGATCCCAATATATTGAGTTGTCAAAGTAGGCCAACTCCTTTACCATGTCAAGTGGTTGACCAGCGACGAAGTTCAACAGAAGTTTCCTCATCTCAGGGACGAACTCAAGTCAATGGGGACCATTTATTCCTAAGGTGGGAGGAACGATCTAGGTGGATATTGGTGGCCACCCAAATATTCCACTTGGATGCCCACCAATGTTTATTTCACTTTTTTCAGTTTCCTTAATTATAGCACAATTTACTATTTTTAGCAGTTTTTCGGGTCCTGAACTTTTGGAGCCGTTTTGAGGCCATAAACGAAGTTTTTGTGGAAAATATGGAGCAATATGGGAGTTCCATTGATTTTTCACACCCAAAAGTTATAGTCCTTGGATAGATATTTGTAACAAGGTATTGAGCGTGTCAAAGAGAGATCATATGCAAAACTTACGTCCCCGGGAAGTTGATGTACCAATTTACCAAAACAGGGTCCATAGTTTTGGCTTTTCATCTCCTAGGGTAAAGTATTTGTATTTTTAGGGTTTTCAATTGTTACTCAATAATAAATAGGCCTTTGAGCCTCATTGTAACATAGTTTATAGCCTTGTAGCCACTACATCTCTTCGTGGAAATAGGCTACCACCGCCCTAGCTAGTTAATTCCCATTCTCTTTGTAAGGATATCTCAGCTACTTGTTACACCGAGAGCTGCTCTGCAACCCAGTATAGGGTACACGTGTATATTTAAATCCGAGGTTCCGAAGTATGCTAAATAAAAAATAAATCCTCTTTTTATACTTACTCCAGCAGTATGGTGAATAAATAAAAATATATATAAATTGGAGGTATATTCACCAACACTAAAAAAAGGTATGGTAAATAAATAAAAATATAAATACACCGAGGTATGGTAAATACAAAATAAAAACTTTTTTATACTTACTCTAGAGGTATGGTCAATAAATGAAAATATAAATAAATTGGAGGTATGGTAAATAAATAAAACCTCTTTTTATACTTACTCTAGAGATATGGTATATAAATAAGAATATAAATAGACTAGAGGTATAGTAAATAAATAAAACCTCTTTTTATATTTACTCCATAAACATCTTTATATTTACCAAAACTAAAAATGAGGTTTTACTTAGGTGTAGCCTATGGGCCAAATACCATGGTAGAAATTATTATTAATACCATGGGCTAAATACTATGGAAATATAAATAGACTAGAGGTATTGTAAATAAATAAAACCTCTTTTTATATTTACTCCATAAAGAAAAATAAAAAATGAGGTTTTATTTATGTGAATCCTATGGGCCAAATACCATGGGCTAAATATTATGGGTGAAATACCATATTCATAAAAGAGGTATGGTAAATAAATAAATATAAATAAACCATAAGTATGGTAAAAATAAAACCTCTTTTTATATTTACTCCATACTCTTTATATTTACGAACACTCACAAAAGAGGTTTTATTTAGGTGATGCCTAAGGGCCAAATACCCTAATATTATTATTAATTATAATATTCATATTAATATTTTATAATATAAAAATAAATTTGGATCGCAGAGGTTTGTATTTAAGTACACTACATGCATGCATTGAATATCTCACTTAAAAACGTAAACATAAATGTAAATATAAAAGTAATGTTTAACATTTAATATTTAAAATTTCATATAATTAATATAATGTTGGCCCTAATGAAAAATCACTTCTCCCCCTAAATATATAAATTTAACACAAATAAAGTATCTAATTGTATTTGTGAGGAAGCATCTCTTCTTTTTCTCTTCATTTTTTTCTCTACTTTTTTGTTTTTACCTTTTCATCTACTTCGACTCCATGGATGTATTCATGTGTAACCAATCACTCTTACCACCAAATTAGAATGATTTAATTTATGCATTCGGCAAAATACCACCAAATTAGAATGATTTAATGTATGTGTTGGGAGCACCAAATTAGAATGATTTATTTTCTGTCTTGCCTGAAACCTTGGCCGACTCTAAAACAAAGTGATTTCAAGAATGTATTTCTAAATTTATAAAAAAAAAACCTAGATCCATATTAATTCCGGATCTATCAAGCGCTGAGAGGGATCAAATATTTAATATTTAGAGGTGCAAACTTTTCGTCAACTTTTGCACTCAAAAAGGAAGTTTTCACCTCTAGAGGTTTGATCCCTCTCGATGCTTAATAGATCGAGAGCTAAGATGGATCTTGGTTGATTATTAATTAAATGAAGTTTTATTTCCACTGCATCTCTTCCTTTATGTGTAATTTTTCATTTCATTATATTCCTGCATAAATCTGGTTCAAACACACTTAAGGAAAACTCCAAAAATTTATTTTTAAGCGCTAACTAAGCTAGGAAACTAATTAGTTCTAGAAAGAAGTATGATTTACTATTTTTAAGATAAAATTAGTTTGTAGAACAGTTCGTGAAAGAATCTGCTCTAGAATCCTAAAGGGCTACCACCGAAGAGGCAAGCGGAGCATGAAATCCAATTGTTTTGACACTCTCCATTACCAAAGGTTAATTGATTATAAATGGAAATGAGGTGAAGAAGTAATTGTAATACCAATTGGAATGTGGTGTTATTCGATCGTACCTCACATGTGGGTCAACCATTATAATTGTGCCTAAGAAGGATGTCACTTGGTGGATGTGCATTGGCTATAGGTTTTAAAAAAAATTATTCTCAATGATGGGTACCTCTTGCCTAGGATAGAGGATCTTTTATGCAACAAGATAAATAATTCACCAAGATAGACTTACAATCACAGGGTCACTAGGTTTGAGTCAATGAAGAAGATACCTACAACACCACCTTCAAAGCTAGAGAAGGTTTGTATTAGTGGTTAGTTATGATATTTAGCCTATGAAATGCACCAAATAAATTCATGAAGTCATTTAATCATATATTGTGCACATGTATGATTTCATTTTTTATTGTTTATTTGGATTATTTACTAGTATACATTGCTACCTACAAGGAGAACATATCACATTTGATGTAGGTTGTAGAGACTTTAAAGAAGTAGTAATCATTTTAACATCTCAAGAAATGTGATTTATCACAATAGAGTATGGTGTATTTGGGATATATGATAGGTGGTGGAGATTTGAAGATAGATCCTTCCAAGATGGAGGTCATCATGAAGTTGTCGGTAAGGATTACTAAATGTTTTTGAGGATAAGAGTGTTGTTGAGGCAACATAGTACATGAAGAAATAAATAAACTTGTTGTTAGTAGTAGCAACACCACTCCACACCATAATTTCAAGTTACAAGAGTTTCGAATGGGGAAAGGGTTGTTGAAGAGCCTTTAGGATGTTAAAGAAGAATATTAGTCAAACATTGGTTCTAGCATTAATAAAATTATAATATCACTTCAAAGTGGAGACATATGCATGTGGGCATGTTATGGGAGAAATCTTGATGCTAATTAATTAAATTAAAAAAAATTACAAAATTCGTACAAATGTAAAACAAAATTTAAACAAGAACCTACCGTACTAATACTAAAAATCTCTAATAAAAGAATAAATCAATTTAGATCTATTTTAACCTAGATATTTTATACATTGATCAATTATGCTTTTATTTTCCTGTAATCCATCTTAATTCTTATTAAACCTTCGATTAAAATAGATCTATGCTAATATGTGTATCAATCCCATTAACAAAGCACTAGAAGCCAACTAGGTAACAAAATAGCCCTACCACTACATTATGTCCTACCTAGAAACAAGCATTGTTAAATTTGAATTTTGAATGGGCACACAATTGATAAGTGGTGGAAGTTCCATGATAATAGCCTCAAAGATAGATTAAGGTATTTAATCATCATAGGAAAAAACTAGATGATTTAGAGTCATTAATGAAATACATAAAAACTCAATTTTATCACCATAAGCAACAAATAGAAGATTTAGATTCCTTAATGAATTTTTCCTTAATGCACATGACCACTGAACTCAAATAGGAGAGCTACAAACATTAGCAAATGCATATCAATAATGAATAGTGATTAAGTATGTTTATGAAATCACAAAATTTGGGATGTCAACATTTTTTCTTCTTATTATTATCATCTATGCAAGTGATTGTGGTCATGAAAAAAAAAAAATCAAAATGGATTTTAAGATACAATAACATTATTTTCTAGCGAAATTTTAAGAAGAAATCATATAGAAGTGTATTGCCTTTATATTTTGTGTCTAGTGCCTAAAAATGTAATCTAAGATATTTCTATATATTTTGTAGCTAGAGATGCAAAAATTAGAATTGAGCACTTGTTCTTGTTGTTTAAATCATGTGTATAAATGACTAAAATAAAATAATATTATGCAAAACTATCTCATTAATAAAAAATAATACACACATTTATACATGAATTAGTCTCAAGATAGATAATCTATCTTGGACGTACAATAAGTTGGTTGAGGGAATATCTCAACCTCTCACCAAACAAGGAAACTAGTTTTAGCTAACTCCTATTGAATAGGAACAGACTCTATAGATAGAGAGTCACGACTGGACAAGTAGGAATTACACATTCTAACACACCCCCTTAATGACTACTTGTCTCGATATCACTTCGCAAAATCTAGTTGTGGTCAAACATAACAAAGGATATGTCAACGTCCATATAAAGGAGCAACCATCCACCGGAATGCATGGGTAACAACTGCTGCAACTGCTGGTCTCGTAGGATGTCCTTCGTATACATGGTTCTATCGAACATTATCACTACATACATGTACCTATATCTACAGATCCCCCTCCAACATGGGTTTTATCAAATGACTCGTAACCATGCTCTTCTTTCATCGGGGTTTTATCAGATGACCCGTAACCATGCTCTTCCTTCAGTGGGCAAACACTGACACAAACCTGTTTCTATTCCGCTTCACTATTATACGTGGTTTCTAGCTGACCACAAAATGACACTGCAAAAGGGTTTCTGGCTGACCATGAACCTTCAGTTACAAAGTGGTTTTGAGATTACCACGAACTTTACGGGGATACACATCCCTTTACAAGGCTTACATACTCCAATTCTTGGAGTTACCAGGTACATACAATGACCACTACAAAAAACATGCTAGACTTGCTTACAAATGTGACTCATAATACAACATGCTAGTGTGTCTATTCCAAGAAAATCATACAAAACAAAATTTCACTTTAGTTTTCCATCATCTTTTAAATGTTGTCGCTGCTCCTTTACATCATATTTTGAAATGTTCACATCTTGGGCATCTTTGTCTTTATCAATTAGAACTTGGAACTCCATCTTAACCTGTCATTTGTTAGAGTAGTCAATTCTAACAAAAATAAGTTCATATTGAGGTGACTAATCTCAATATGTATGTTAATTTTAGTTCCAAAATACTTCCATCATGACATATTTTTTTTACACAAAATACACAAACAATCATGCTTTCAACTAGCTACAAAGACACATTAATTTTTCATATCACATATTAATGCCCAAAAACACACTAATGAGCCTCATTTCCAATGGCTCCCTCACATACTTCCGTGAACACCCATTGTAACTGGGTAGGCCTCCCTGTCGCTTGAATTCGATTTTGATGATTGGAAAACTTTTTCTGAGTACCCCATCCTTGGATATGAATCCAGCATCACCTTCATAATGGCAGTGATCCTCTAATGTTACCTTTACCTTTGTCTGTATTTGTGCAATATATTTTCTAAGCACACAATTCCATTTCATCTTCTGAAGTGGGAAGAAACGTAGGGTTAACCAGAAGAATTGCGGTTTTCGAGGGGAGGACCCTGACTAGATAAAACCTTAGCATAGTCCCAAAGAGGGTAAGAGTTCCTTTAGCACTTTCCTCATCAGTGAATTTTACAAAATCAATGCGAAGAACTGAATTTGGATCCCCACAAACACGACAATCAACAACTGTCCACAATTTATAAACATAGCTGCAAGTTGCTCCAGTCACCATCTGATCTATATTTGAGACATAGACAGTTATCCTGATGCTTTCTTCACACTGTGCCCTGTTGATTCTGGAGTTTGTTCGGCGTCTCACCTGATTGTAGCCATTTTCCCATTCCTCTTTGGCGTGGTGGTAACGACATTTCCATTAGCATAAAATTACAAAACATCGATAATCATATTAATCCAAACCAGTTGTTTCTTAGTGACTGTTCTCCGGAGCAGAGGTTGCTGGACCACAACATTCTCGCTTATCCTGCCACACGCATTACATCTCTGCCCAATGGCATGATAGTTTCCACGGAGTTTGACCTGAGCACCGAGACGGCACAATGGGCATCTAGATCAATGTCGGGAGCCACTTCGAGACAACCCGAATGAACGGGAAATAATATATAGCCCTGCAAGAAGTCAAGCTAGTTAAATCCTGCAAAGTGATGCCATGAATAGCCATCGGCTCTCATGACATAGCAGTTGTCGTTGTAAGCTGTGCTCCAAGCATGGATCGGCTCTACAACAGTGCCTTTCTCACTTGCATAAATACCATCTAAAAACTTCCAATTATCCTCCTTCTTCACCTCACAAGATAGCAGATCAATGGAGCATTTGAAATCCAGAGACAAAGTTTAGAAACAAACATAAATAAAAACACTCTGACTCCAATTTGCATAACCTAGCAGTGCAGCAATGGATGGAGCGTGAGCGCTTCCAATTCATAAAAGACGCAACAAAAACTGCAACAATGTATATCAGATGGCATGTGACAACCCACGCATTCAAACAACACAATTGAGGTTGTCACACAGAGATTAGATGAGGAATTCATTCATAAAACACGAATATATAATTTTACTAAATTAAAATTTGTATCTTCTATTTTCCTCAGCCTAGGAGGGGCCGCGGTCCAGGCCTTTATGCTCTGATACCAAAATAAAATAATATTATGCAAAACTATCTCATTAATAAAAAAGAATACACACATTTATACATGAATTAGTCTCAAGATAGATAATCTATCTTGGACGTACAATAAGTTGGTTGAGGGAATATCTCAACCTCACACCAAACAAGGAAACTAGTTTTAGCTAACTCCTATTGAATAGGAACAGACTCTATAGATAGAGAGTCACGACTAGACAAGTAGGAATTACAGATTCTAATAGACTATGGTCATATATGGAAATTATGTTACCTAAAACCAAATAAATTGCATTGTTTTTCATTGCATTATATCAAATATGATGAATTAAAAATTAAATGATTTATAGATGCGATGTCAAAAGTTATAAGGGCATACCGTACTACACATGTAAGGGTTGTCAATTACATTGAAAGTATTAAGGAGATGCTCTATAGATTAGAATAGTTGAAAGGCATAGTTCTTACATATTATCCACAGAGGAAGGAATAAAATGTAGAGTGAGGTCGTAAAGGAGAGAGGCCATGTTGTAAATGGCTTCATTGTCAATTCTTCTTTATAAGGAATATTTTGGTACAATGGTAAAAATTCTTATGATGAGGTGTGTACTCTTGTTGAGAGATTTATTTTTATATGGATGTGATGTGAAATACATCAAACCATGGGTAGAGACATTGTTGAGAGATTTCTTGTTATATGGATGTGATGTGTAATATATCAAACCATGGGTAGAGACAACGTAACCCTTGAGAGGTTTGAGAGGTTTAGTTGGCCATGATTGTTCTCAAAATAATAATGAATCTTCTCTATAGTGGACATGTATAACATGAAAATATATTTTTTTGTATGTTTTGAAGGACATGATTTGTGGTATAAGTGAAAAGCAATCATATTCTCCATCACATAATGCTCTAGAAAAAAATATAGTTGTTTGGAAAATAAAAAGATAAATATTCTCTCTCAAACTCTAGGATAAATATTTTAATAAAATTTTAGTTATTACATATTGTACAGAAAACCAAATAAGCTTAGAGAAAATATATCTAAAATTAGAACAAAAAAAGTAAAAAAAACTTTAAAACCATACAAACTATTTTAACAAAAAAATACCTTTAATACAAAACAAAACGAAACAAATATATTAAAAAAAAAACAAAACAAAACAAATATAATTTAACAAAAAATTAGTAGGAGTAGAAAGAAAATTTAATACAATGAAATGTACATATAAAATAAAACTATATAAGGAGTGACTTTAGTTTATCTTAGATGTTATAAATGCATTTAAATGAGCAATACAAGAATTAAAAGGAACATACTTCCAATGGAAATTTACAAATTAAGCTTGACTTCATTTTAATCTTGAGTTGGAAAACACATTATATTAAAGCAGGATTTAATTTATAGATGAAATGCCATTTTTCACTAGAATTTGGAGATTCAATTTTAAGAGAAATTATGATTTATTTTTAGTTAAAATATATTTTGGAATGAATAAATAAATTCAATACCTTAAAATACCAGAAACCATGACTTACTAGAATTCTACATATTCAAAAACTTAATTTCAAGCGTTCAAGCATTTAAAAATCTTTGACTAATTTCAATAAAAGTTAACTAGAAACAACGCCTAGAAAATCATTTTCATCTCTCACATTAAATTTAATTTGGTATTAAAAATACATAAAATATAACTTAAAAATAAACTTAAGCAATTATATTGAATGCGTTAAGATCGAAATAGGGAAATATAACGAGCTCTCTACGATAACTACTCTAAATAATATTACTCGCTGATGGCAGCAAAAAAAAGCAGAGGACCATAAAAGGGTAAGATTACATGGAGTACTTAGTACCGAGTATCAAAGTTTCCACCAAACCTTCCAAACTGAAGAGAATCGAACTACTTCACATGGGACGTGGATTGATGACGTGGAGGTGAAGAGAATTTCTTGAACCCTTTTTCTTGAAAAACATCTTCAGTTTTTTTCTTGGAAAGAGTTTGAAGCATTCTAAGTTTCTTTTTGTTATAGACGTTGTGGTCCGCTCCTTTTAACGGTCCATCAAGATTTGTTTTAATGAGAAGGATCATTTAAAGAATATCCGAAATATGTGCAGATATTTTTTCTTGTTTCTTGAAAAACCATCTTCAGCTTTTTTCATGGAAAGCTTTTGAAGCATTCTTTTTGGTTATAGACGTTGTGGTCCGCTCCTTTTAACGGTCGGTCAAGATTTGTTTAACGGGAAGGATCCTTTTAAACGAATAGTCCGAAATGAAATATCTTCGTAAGTTGTCTTCAAAGATCTGGGGAGTTATTGGATCTCATTCTCCCCACATCTATTGAGTGCACACTCAATGTAAAGGAGAGACAACCATCTGGGGAGTTAATTTAACTCATTCATCGGCTGGTACACAAGTAGAGGAGACAGAACCAGCAAAAATAGCAGGAGAGACAACATTGCAAAACAGGCTTCAGCGGCCATTTAGCAAAACAGGCTTCTATCAACAGGCGAATTAGCAAAACAATTGTAATCGGTGAGTTTTAGGTTCGATTGCAGGTGGAACCTAACACCAATTTAGGCATTGTACGTAGATGATCAGTCACAATGCATTGTAAAGACAACTTACGAAGACAACTTACGAAGATTATTGAAGAGCCCATGTCTATCTCCGTGTGGCTGTGACTTTGTGTTGTGTCTACATTGTGTGTGTTCGTTTTTATGTGTTATTGAAGAGCCGAGTTGTTGTTTCATCGATAGAGAAGGGATTTGCATGAACGAGACGAATGAAAGACGTTGTGTCATATTTGTTGCAGCCATGACAGGTATGCTTCTCGTATTTATTTTGGTATGGTTATTTTATTACTTTATGATTCTTTTAGTTATTAATCACATATATCATCAGTTTAGTTTATATATCATTAGTCAGTTTAATTTATATATCATCAGTTTACTGTCTCATGTATCAAGATAGATTTTTCTAAATAATTATATTTAGCTTTTTCTGGAATCATTGTTCTTCTTCAGTTTGTCATTGATTTTAAAGCTATATGCCATTTCCCTTCACGTATGCCTGCAAGTGATTATCTCCCAACCACTCTGTTTTATTCACCGTTAATTTTGTGTATATATATTAATTTCATTTTTATATCATTATAGATTTTGAACATAAATTTTTGACCTCCAGTATCATTACTCATTTAAATTTGTGTATAAATTATTGTTTTACAATCCATAAATTTCATGTTTTATCTTTTCTTTTTTAAATATTTGATTTTGTTATTTTAAATATTTAATTTATTTAGTTTATTTTATATATCATCAGTCTAGTTTATATATCATCAGTTTACTATCTTATGTATCAAGATAAATCTCCCTAAATAATTATATTTAGCCCTTTCTGGAATCATTGTTCTTCTTCACTTTGTCATAAATGTTAAAGCTATACGCCACTTCTCTTCACAAATGTCTGCAAGCGATTATCTCTTCTTCACTTTGTCATACATGTTAAAGCTATATGCCATTTCTCTTCACAGATGCCTGCAAGCGATTATCTCCCATCCAGTAGCTCTGTTTTATTCAACATTATATATATATTAATTTTCATTTTTATATCATTATAGATTTTAAACATTAATTTTGAACTCCCGTATCATTACTCGTTTAAATTTGTGTATAAATTATTGTTTACATTCCACAAATTTCATGTTTTATCTTATCTTTTTTAAATATTTGATTATGTTATTTTAAATATTTAGGTTATTCAATAAATACTTATATAAAATTAAATTAATATCATATAATTAAATCTATTGTTCTATATTATATAATATTGGATTTATATGATTTATATTTATATTTATATTGTTATTAGTGCATGAATTTATTAGTTAATTATTATATTTGAATTGTTTATTTAGAATTGTATTTGTATAATTACTTATTAATTGAAATTATATAATAAAGAAAGCAATGTTTTTTTGAATTGAATTTTTTGATTTATATGTGATAGTTTATAATGTGAAAGGATATCTTTGTATTCTTTTATTATATGTAACTATTTAATATTTGAAAATTGGATGATATAAAATAGTTTAAATTGTTTTATTTATATGTGATATGTGAAATATATGCATTTGTTTATTTAAATGTGAAAAGATGCTTTAAAAAGTTTTTTTAAAATGTACCTATAAGTTGTAATTTTTAAAAATATATTATATTTTTTAGATGACACGACATTGAAATTTATGTATAGAAGTTTTTTTTGTTTATAATGATAGATATATGTTTGTGTATTTTATGTGTTTTTTCAAATGAAAGCAATTTTTGTTTGTTTATGTGATATGATGGTTGAGTTTTTTCTAATTAGATGATATGATGGCATTGAAAGGTAATATTATGTTGACAATTTTTACAAGAGAGGGGGGGAGAGACAGGGAGGAGGATGCAGGGTGAGAGAGAGAGAGCGAGAGAAAGAGGAAACGGGGAGAGAGGGAGAGAGAGGGAGAAAGATATGGGGAGCGAGGGGGAGATAGAGAGAGAGAGAGAGATAGGAAGGGAGGGGGGGAGAGAGAGATGGAGAATGGGAGAGAGATAGGGAGAGGCAGGGGAGAAAGAGATGGGGGGGAGAGAGTGGTACAGAGAGTGGGAAGGGGAGGT
>JAXQQM020082619.1:67500-87500 GCA_034641835.2 Pinus albicaulis
AACCTTTGCAAGATCAGCCTCATAAACCCCGAAGACCACACATGGGGGAAGAAAAGAAATATGAGGGATCAGGAAATCCTATCAAAATATTTCTCGAGGAGGCCCTCGAGAAAAAAGGAACATGATGATGGAAAAATTTTCCCATATCCTTCAATGGCTACCTGTCGGTGATGCATCTACATCCAGCAGCCACTTTGGAGGTGCGAATCTATTAGAATGATATTTCTCAATTCAATACGGTTTTGTCTGAGAAAGTGTTACTTTTTCACTCCTCAAAGTTGCCCCCCATTTCAAGGACTGGTGAGAAACCCACTGGGAGAAAAAGGGCGAGGAGGAACCCTCTTTGTTATCGTTCGCACTGACTTGGAATTCTTTTCGAGATGCCAACAAGGAAAAATATTATTCCGTGAGGAGCTATGAGGAAAAATAAATACAATGGAATAAATTGTGGCAACAAAGGGATCAAGATGTCCATGATCTGATGAATTTATTCCGTACCATGAGGACAATGTTCAGTATCAAATATTGATAGAAACATTTGGTACTGAAGTACCACAATTGTCTACACATATGTATTCAGGAGGAAATGGTGTTCCTCAACATCTGCTCAATTAGTGCAGCATACTGGTATGCTTTCAATATTGAGAAAAATGTCAAATATAAGAAGTGAGACTTTGGATCTGAAAATCAGAAGTAAGGGAAAGGTGCCCCCAAAGCACAAAACAAAGGACAAAGACAATGCATGGCATCTCGAGACAAACCGCCAAAGACAAAAACAAGTAATAACACCAAGAAACCAAAGAAGGACATCGAGAAGTGGTATGAGTTCCATAATAGCTCTGCTCACAACAGGAGTGAGTGTGAGGACAAGTAGTCACTAGTGGCCAAGTTGAAGGTTTCTGAATCAGATGCATGCTCCAACTCTGAATCAGAACCTGAAAAGGGGAATGAAAAAGGGTAGCATATTATCGATGCAGATCCCAACGCCATCGTCACCACCACGAAGATCCAAAAGAAGGAACCATAAAATCCAGAGGAGGGAGAGCACCTCTTCCATTCCCAAATGTGGGTAAAGGGATCCCCGCTGCAGTTCATTACTGACAGTGAGAGTCAAAAGAACCTCATCTCAGTAGAGGCCATGACTTGCTAGGATTCTTGACCACAACACACTCACAACCGAAACCATCGAGTGGCTTCACCAAGGAAGGGATCTCCACGTCAGCCAGTAGTGCCACCTTTCCTACAACATCAAGCCCTTCACGGATAAGGTATTATGTGACATTTCTCCTCTTCATGTTTTTCATATATTATTAGGCCAACCATAATTGTGGAAGTGACATGATGTGTATGAGTCACAACCTTGTGTTGTGATTATTACTGTTGGAAATAAGTTGTACATGGTAGCAGAGGTAGCACCGCCTATCACCATCTCTTTGGTTCCTGCAAAACAATGTAGTATGCTCATTTCAAAAACTAGAAAAATTATTTTCTTGATGATCTGACCTTAGGGAAAGAAGAATATTGTGGTCACAACCTCCACACAAGGCTCCTCCACTGGGAAAAAATAGATGGACAAGGTCATGGAGGAGTATGAGGATATCATCACCTCCTCGGCAGGGGTGTGTCTGCACTGTCGAGTCAAGCACTCCATTGATCTTACTGGAGGTTCGTCGCTACCCAATGGAACAATCTACCAGCACTCTATTGTGGAGAATGATAAAATCAAGAGCCAGATTTAGGATTTGTTGCAGAAAGGTCACATTCGGTTGAGTTCATCACATTGTAGGAGCCTGATCGTGTTGGTGCAGAAGAATGATGGGAGTTTGAGACTCTTTATTGACTATCGAGTGTTGAACAAGATCACTTTCTGGAATAGGTACCCAATCCCAAATATTGATGACCTTCTAGACCAACTAAAGTGGGAATATTGATGGCCTTGCGAATTTATGCCACAGGTTCGTGTTGGGATTCTCTCATATGACTTGGCCCTTGAGTCAAGTCACCAAGGGAGGGGTGAAAGAAAAATAATTTCGGTTGAAATATCAACAGAAGGCATTTGTAGAGTTCAAACATCACCTCTTCTTTGCACAAGTGCTTACATTACCAAACTTGTAACAACCATTTGAGGCCGAGACAAATGCCTCTAACTATGCTATTGTGGTTGTTCTTACTCAATAGAGGCATCCAATGGCATGTCACAATGAGACACTTTATGACATAGTCTGAAAGTATCCCACTTATGATAAAGAGATGTACTCCATTGTGAAAGCTTTCTAACAATGGAATCATTACATTTTGGGAAAGGAAATAATCATCCGCACAAACCACTATCCCCTACAGTTCATACAGACACAGGGGAAGTTGTAGAATGATCACCATCAGAAGTGGTCCACATACTTGCAAAAATTTCATTTGAACATCAATTATAACAATGGAAACACTAATAATGTTGAAAAATGCCTTAGCCGACCATTGATTGTAGTGCTAACCATTGTTATCAACTCTTCTGGGCACAAGAGTTCCAATTGGACGCTTCTCTAGCAAAGCGATCGAGAATTCAGCCATGCATACAATACACACTTGAAGGGTAAGCAAGTTCCAGATTCAAAACTCTGGGATGCCCTGCTATGTGACTTGGGACACCTTTTTTCTCCTTCAAGTAAGCGTGCTAAGATGATTTGGGAAGCGTGCTACAGTCAGGTTGTTGGGAATTTCGGGGTCATGAAAACAATGGAATTATTGTAGAATTATTTTTATTGACAAATCCTTTGACATGATGTCTGGAAGTACATCAAGTCTTGCACTGCCTGTGTCATTGCCAAACCAGCCATCAAGAAGCAAGGCCTCTATACTCCACAGTGTACCCCTAGTCGACCTTGGGAATCCATTTCCATGGATTACATGTCGGGACTTCCTTATACTAAGCATGGAAATGACGATTTTTTTTTTAGTTGTTGACAGATTCTCGAAGATGGCCATTATGACAGCCTACAAGAAGAATATTACAATAGAAGCCACTACTAAACTCTTCTTTGAACGAGTGTGGGTACACTTTGGGATCCCATAGTCTATCATCTCACATCACGATAATAGGTTCCTGAGTAAATTTTGGTCTAGCCTCTGGTCTATGGTCGACACCAAGCTTACCAAGTCCATAACTTTCCATCTGCAAACTAATGGCCAAACAGAGGTCATCAACTGGATGATCGTACACATTCTGCACATGTACAACTCAAAGCATCCACTCGCATGGGATGAGAGCATCCCCTATGTACAACATAAATATAACTGGGCTCTCCATTACTAAAACAACCACATCCCCTTTCAGGTGAGATTAGGATTCGAACCACTGTGTCCCATTGGCGTAGCTATGTCATTTACGGCTACACAGGTAGATTCAGCTGGTGTCCAATGTAAGGCTGCCAAGTCAAACAACTTCATTCAGCGCATTAAGCACATCCTCCAACAAGTTCATGACATATTGTACAGAACCAGTGCTAACTACAAGCACTAACATGATCAACATCGCGTGACACATAAATTCTAGGTGGGCAACAAAGTGTGTCTACATTTGCGAAGGAGACACTCGCTGGACCTCGCCGCAAGATTCAACCACTCCGATATGGGCCATACACCATCACCAAGGCTGTAAGGGAAATGCCATTTATCTAAAAATTCCAAAATTCCTTGTTGTGCATCGAGTATTCAATGTGTACCGCCTTCAACCCTACTTTCTGCCTGTACTAGAAATATCCGGTGTGGAAGAATAACTCACAACAAAAGTGTTAAACCCTACTACATGGACCAAGGCACAACAGATCATATCAAGGATACAATTAATAAAATTACAATATCACTTCGAAGTGGAGACATATGCATGTGGGCATGTTATGGGACCAATCTTGATGCTAATTAATTAAATTAAAAAAAAAAAAAATTACAAAATTCATTCAAATGTAAAATAAAATTAAAACAAGAACCTACCGTACTAATACTAAAAATATCTGTGTCTAGTGCCTAAAAATGCAATCTAAGATATTTCTATATATTTTGTAGCTAGAAATGCAAAAATTAGAATTGAGCACTTTTTCTTGTTGTTTAATTCATGTGTATAAATGATTATGGTCATATATGGAAATTATGTTACCTCAAACAAAATAAATTGCATTGTTTTTTATTGCATTATATCAAATATGATGAATTAAAAATTAAATGAGTTATAGATTTTATGTCAAAATTTATAAGGGCATACCGTACAGCACATGTAAGGGTTGTCAATTACATTGAAAGTATTTAGGATATTCTCTATAGATTAGAATAGTTGAAAAGCATATTTCTTACATATTTTCCATAGATGGAGGAATCAAATGTAGAGTGAAGTCGTAAAGGAGAGAGTCCATGCTCTAAATGGCTTCATTGTCAATTCTTCTTTATAAGGAATATTTTGGTACAATGGTAAAAATTCTTATGATGAGGTGTGTAATCTTGTTGAGAGATTTCATTTTATATGGATGTGATGTGAAATACAGCAAACCATGGGTAGAGACATTGTTGACAGATTTCTTGTTATATGGATGTGATGTGTAATATATCAAACTATGGGTAGAGACAACTTAACCCTTGATTGGTTTGAGAGGTTTAGTTGACCAAGATTGTTCTCAAAATAATAATGAATCTTCTCTATAGTAGACATGTATAACATGAAAATATATTTTTTTGTATGTTTTGAAGGACATGATTTGTGGTATAAGTGAAAAGGAATCATATTCTAAATCACATAATGCTCTAGAAAAAATTATAGTTGTTTGGAGAATAAAAAGATAAATATTCTCTCTCAAACTCTAGGATAAATATTTTAATAAAATTTTAGTTATTACATATTGTAAAAGAAAACCAAATAATCTTAGAGAAAATATATCTAAAAGTAGAAGAAAAAAAGTAAAAAAGACTTTAAAACCATACAAACTATTTTAACAAAAAAAATACCTTTAATACAAAACAAAACAAAACAAATATAATTAAAAAAAAAAAACAAACCAAAACAAATATAATTTAACAAAAAAATAATAGCAGTGGAAAGAAAATTTAATACAATGAAATGTACATATAAAATAAAAATATATAAGGAGTGACTTTAATTTATTTTAGATGTTATAAATGCATTTAAATGAGCAATACAAGAATCAAAAAGAAAATATTTCCAATGGAAATTTACAAATTAAGCTCGACTTCATTTTAATATTGAGTTGGAAAACACATTATATAAGGGCAGGGTTTAATTTATAGATAAAATGCTATTTTTCACTAGAATTTGGAGATTCAATTTTAAGAAAAATAATGATTTATTTTTATTTAAAATATATTTTGGAATGAATAGATAGATTCAGTACTTTAAAAAACCATAAACCATGACTTACTAGAATTCTACATATTCAAAAACTTAAGTTAAAACATTTAAAAATCTTTGAAAAAACAACGCCTAAAAAATCATTTTCATGACATTAAATATAATTTAGTATTAAAAATACATAAAATATAACTTAAAAATAAACTTAGGCAATTATATTGAATGCACTAAGATCGAAATAGGGAAATATAACGAGCTCTCTGCGATAACTACCTCTCTAAATAATATTACTCGCTGATAATATTACTCGCTGATGGTAGGACCAGAAAAGGGCAAGATTACATGAAGTACTTAGTACCGAGTAACAAAGATTCCACCAAACCTTCCAAATTGAAGAGAACCGAACTACTTCACATGGGACATGGATAGATGACGTGGAGGTGAAGAGAATTTCTTGAACCCTTTTTCTTGAAAAACATCTTCAGCTTTTTTCTTGGAAAGAGTTTGAAGCACTCTAAGTTTTTTTTTGGTTATAGACGTTGTGATCCGTTCCTTTTAACAGTCCATCAAGATTTTTTTTAATGAGAAGGATCATTTAAAGAATATCCGAAATATGTGCAGATATTTTTTCTTGTTTCTTGAAAAATCATCTTCAGCTTTTTTCATAGAAAGCTTTTGAAGCATTCTTTTTGGTTATAGACGTTGCGGTCCGCTCCTTTTAACGGTCGATCAAGATTTTTTTAACGGGAAGGATCCTTTTAAACGAATAGTCCGAAACGAAATATCTTCATAAGTTGTCTTCAAAGATCTGGGGAGTTATTGGCTTTCATTCTCCCCACGATTGAGTGCACAATCAATGTAAAGGAGACACAACCATCTCGGGAGTTAAGGGATCTCATTCATCAGTTGGTACACAAGTAGAGGAGACACAACCAGCAAAATTAGTAGCAGAGACAACATTGCAAAACAGGCTTCTATCAACAGGTGAATTAGCAAAACAATTGTAATCGCTCAGTTTTAGGTTCGATTGCAGGTGGAACCTAACACGAATTTAGGCATTGTACGTATATGATCAGTCACAATTCACTGTAAAGACAACTTCCGAAGATAGTCCGCTCCCAGTTGTTTCATCGATAGAGAAGGGATTATTGAAGAGCCCATGTCTATCTCCGTGTGGCTGTGACTTTGTGTTCTGTCTATATTGTGTGCGTTCGTTTCTATGTGTTATTGAAGAGCCGAGTTGTTGTTTCGTCGATAGAGAAGGGATTTGCATGGACGAGATGAGTGAAAGACGTTGTGTCATATTTGTTGCAGCCATGACAGGTATGCTTCTCGTATTTATTTTGGTATGGTTATTTTATTACTTTATGATTCTGTTAGTTATTAATCACATATATCATCAGTTTAGTTTATATATCATTAGTCAGTTTCATTTATATATCATCAATTTACTGTCTCATGTATCAAGATAGATTTCTCTATATAGTTCTAATTAGCGTTTTCTGGAATTGTTGTTAAAGCTATATGTTATTTCTCTTCGCGGATGCCTACAAGCGATTATCTCCCATCCACTCTGTTTTATTCACCGTTAATTTTGTATGTATATATTATTTTTCATTTTTATATCATTATAGATTTTAAACATTAATTTTTGAAGTCCAGTATCATTACTCATTTAAATTTGTGTATAAATTATTGTTTTACATTCCATAAATTTCATCTTTTATCTTTTCTTTTTTAAATATCTGATTTTGTTATTTTAAATATTTAATTTATTCAGTTTAGTTTATATATCATCAGTTTCCTGTCTCATGTATGAAGATAAATTTCCCTAAATAATTATATTTAGCCCTTTCTGGAATCATCGTTCTTCTTCACTTTGTCATAAATGTTAAAGCTATACGCCACTTCTCTTCACAGATGTGTGCAAGGGATTATCTCTTCTTCACTTTGTCATAGATGTTAAAGCTATATGCCATTTCTCTTCACAAATGCCTGCAAGCGATTATCTCCCATCCAGTAGCTCTGTTTTATTCACCATTGATTATATATATATATATATATTTTCATTTTTATATCATTATAGATTTTAAACATTAATTTTGAACTCCCATATCATTACTCAATTAAATGTGTGTATAAATTATTCTTTACATTCCATAAATTTCATGTTTTATCTTATCTTTTTTAAATATTTGATTATGTTATCTTAAATATTTAGGTTATTCAATAAATACTTATATAAAATTAAATTAATATCATATAATTAAATTTATTGTTCTATATTATATAATATTGGATTTATATGATTTATATTTATAGTTATATTGTTATTTGTATTTGTATAATTACTTATTAATTGAAATTATATAATAAAGAAAGGAATTTTTTTTTAATTGAATTTTTTGATTTATATGTGATGGTTTATAATGTGAAAGGATATCTTTGTATTGTTTTATTATATGTAACTATTTATCATTTGAAAATTGGATGATATAAAATAGTTTAAATTGTTTTATTAGTAGAATTGTTTTATTTATATATGATATGTGAAATATATGCATTTGTTTATTCAAATGTGAAAAGATGCTTTAAAAAAAGTTTTTTTTTTTTTTTTTTAAATGTACCCATAAGTTGTAATTTTTAAAAATATACCATATTTTTTAGATGACACGACATTGATATTTATGTATAGAAGGCTTTTGTTTATATTGATAAGTAAATGTTGGTGTATTTTATGTGTTTTCTCAAATGAAAGCAATTTTTGTTTGTTTATGTGATATGATGGTTGTGTTTTTCCTAATTAGATGATATGATTGCATTGAACGATAATATTATGTTCACAATGTCTGCAAGTTTAATTTGTATATGATTATGTATGTATTTGTTTTATTATTTGTAAGATCATATAATGATTATGTTTCTTACATAATATGATGATTGTTGATTTCTAATTGATAACATGTTTTTGTTTGTTACGTGATGTGGATAGTATTTTTTAAATGATATGGTTATGATAATGATAATTATGTTTTTGTTTGTTAAATGGCATGCTTTAAGTTCTTAGATGATATGATGGTGATAATGAGAGAGAGGGATAATAAGAGTGAGGGGTGGGAGATAGAGAGAGAGGAGGGAGAGAGAGAGAGATGAAGATGGAGGAAGGGGAGAGAGAGAGAGAGAGAGAGAGAGGGAGGGAGGGTAGGGAGAGGGAGAGTAGGGAGAGGGAGAGAGGGAGGGGGGAAGGGGGGAAGGAGGAGGGAGAGAGAGAGAGGGAGGGAGGAAGGGAGACAGAGGTGGATGCAGGGTGAGAGAGAGAAAGAGAAAGAGGCAAGGGGGAGAGACGGAGAGAGAGGGAGAGAGATATGGGGAGGGAGGGGGAGATAGAGAGAGAAAGAGATGGGGAAGGAGGGGGAGAGAGAGGGGGGTGGAGAGGGAGAGAGAGAGAGAGAGGGATAACGAGAGAGAGAGGGAGAGAGATAGGGGGAGGCATGGGAGAAATATATGGTGGGAGAGAGAGAGAGAGAGAGAGAGAGAGAGAAAAGGGAGAGGGAGAGGGAGAGGGAGACGGGGATAGGGCAATTGAAGGGGATGGGAAGAGAGAGAGAGAGAGAGAGAGAGAGAGAGGGGGGGGGGGGCAAGAGAGCGGGGCGGGGGAGAAGAGAGTAGGAGGTAGGGGGGAGAGAGGGGGAGGGAGTGAGCCTATGTGTGTGTGTGTGTGTGAGGGAGAGAGAGAGATTATGGCAGAGGGTCAGTTGAGGGAGAGGTAGGTGGAGAGAGAAGGAGGGGGAAGGTGAGAGGGGGAAAGTGGGAGGGGAGAGTGTGAGGAAGGGGGGAGAGGGAGAGGGTGATGAGGGGAGAGAGAGAAAGGGAGGGAGAGGTAGTGAGAGAGAGAGAGAGAGAGTGAGAGTAGGGTCAGGGGCAGTGGAGCGAGAGGTATGAGGAGAGAGTGGGAGGGGGAGAGAGAGGGGGGGGAGTGGAAGGGAAATAGAAAGGGAGGTAGAGAGAGCGAGAGAGAGAGATGAGGAGGGAGGGGGAGATATAGTGACAGAGATGGGGAGGGAGGGGGGGAGAGATAGAGAGAGGGGGGTAGATAAAGGGAGAGAGAGAGGGAGAAGGGGAGAGAGAGGAAGAGGGAGAGAGATAGGGGGAGGAAAGGGATAAATATGGGGGGAGAGAGCGGTAGATACAGAGGGAGAGGTACGGGTAGAGAGAGAGAGAGAGAGAGAGAGAGAGAGAGAGTAGGGGGGAGGGGCGGTGGAGGGAGAGGTAGGAGGAGAGAGAGGGAGGGTGAGGGAGAGAGGGGGGAAATGGTAGGGAAAGTGAAAGGGAGGTGGAGAGAGAGGGAGAGAGAGATATGAGAAGGGAGGGCGAGAGATATTGAAAGAGGGGTGTAAATAGAAGGAGAGATAGAGGGAGAATGGGAGATATATGTAGATGGAGAGATATAGGGGGAGGTAGGGGAGAAACATATGGGGGAGAGACTGGTAGAGACAAGGGGAGGGGGAGGGGTAGGGGGAGAGAGAGATGGGGGTTGGAGCGAGAGAGGGGGAGAGGGTGGGGCGAAGAGCGAGGAGTGGGGTGAGCGAGAGAGAGAGATAGAGAGAGAGCAAGGAGGTAGAGGGAGGGGGAGAGGGAGAGGCGGAGAGGGAGATAGGAGGTTTGAAGTAGAGGGGAACGGAGTGAGAGAGAGGAGGGATGGTGGAGAGAGATAGAGAGAGAGAGAGAGGGTGAGCGACATGGATATGGGAGGGGGAGTGTGAAATTTAGAGTGTGTGTGTGTGTGTGTGTGAGAGAGAGAGAGAGAGAGAGAGAGAGGGATAGAGGGAGAGGGAGAGGGGAATAGGGAAGGAGATAGGGTGAGAGAGGGAGAGGGAGATCAGGAGAGGGAGGGCGATGGGGAGAGGGGATAGCGGGGGAGAGATGGAGAGAGGAGGGTGGGAAGAGAGAGAGAAAGAGAGAGAGAGAGAGAGGAGTGGGGTGAGCGAGAGAGAGAGATAGAGAGAGAGGGATAGAGAGAGAAATGAGGTAGAGAGAGGGGGAGAGGGAGACGCGGAGGGGGAGATAGGGTGTTTGAAGTGGAGGGGAAGGGAGTGAGAGAGAGGAGGGATGGTGGGGAAAGAGAGAGAGATAGAGAGAGAGAGAGAGAGAGGGTGAGCGACATGGATATGGAGGGGAGAGTGAAAGTTAGAGTGTGCGTGTCGAGAGAGAGAGAGAGAGAGAGAGAGAGAGAGAGAGAGAGGGAGGGAGAGGGAAATAGGGAATGAGATAGAGAGTGAGAGAAGGAGAGAGATCGTGAGGGGGAGGGCGATGGGAAGGGAAGAGAGAGAGAGAGAGAGGAGAAGAGAGGGGGAGAGAGAGGGATGGGAGGAGTGTGTTTTTGTGTCTAACACACACACACACACACACACACACACACACACAGATATATATATATATATATATAGAGAGAGAGAGAGAGAGGGATATTAGGGGAAGAGGGGAGGGAGGGAGAGGCATTAGGAGAGAGAGAGAGAGAGAGGGAGAGGGGGAGCAGGGGGGGGAAGGGCAGTTGAGATAGAGAGAGAGAGAGATAGATAGAGAGGGCAAGTGAATGAGGGGAGAGAGAGAGGGGGGTGGAGCGAGAGAGGGGGAAAGAGAGAGGAGTGGGGGGAGAGAGAGAGGGAGAGAGAGAGAGAGAGAGGAGGGGAAGAGGCAGAAAGAGAGGGATAAGATGATGGTGGGAATAGGGAGGTTGAAGGGGAGAGAGAGAGAGAGAGAGCAAGCGAGAGTTACAAGGAGAGGGGAGGGGAAGAGAGAATGAGGGAGGGAGGAGGAGAGTGGAAGTGAGAGTGAGAGTGAGAGAGAGGGAGGGAGGGAGGAGGAGAGTGGAAGTGAGAGTGAGAGTGAGAGAGAGGGAGAGAGGGAGAGGGAGAGGGAAGGAGAGAGGGTGGGAGAGGGCGAATGGGGATCAGGAGTGGGAGGGCGAGGGGGAGGGTGAGAGAGAAGGAGAGATATGGAGAGAGGAGGGTGGCAGGGGGGAGAGAGAGTGAGCGAGAGAGAGACGGAGAGACAGAGAGACAAAGACTGGGAGAGGGGGATAGAGAGAGAGGGAGAGAGCAAGAGAGAGATATTGGTGGGAGAAATGAGAGGGAGGGAGGGGGGAGAGAGGGACACAAATGGGGAGGGAGGGAGAGATATAGAGAGAGAGATGAGTAGGGAGGGGGAGATGGAGAGAGAGAGGCAGGGAGAGAGAGGGAGAGAGATAGGTGAGGAATGGGAGAAAGAGAGGGGGGGAGAGAGTGGTAGAGATAGGCGGAGCGGGAGAGGGAGAGAGAGGGGGGTGGAACGAGAGCGGGGGAAAGAGAGAGGAATGGAAAGAGAAAGGAGTGGTGGGGGGAGAGATAGATAGAGGGAGGGCAAAGGGAGAGGGATAGGGAGAGGGGGAGTGTGGGGAGAAGGTGGTTGAAGGGGAAGGGGAGAGAGTGACAAAGGGAGAGAGAGAGAGAGAGAGGGAGGTGGAGATGGAGAGATAGAGATGGGTAGGGAGGGGGAGATGGGGGGAGAGAGAGGGAGAAAGAGAGGGAGAACGGAAGAGAGAGAGGGAGATGGAGAGAGATAGGGGTACGAATGGGAGAAATATAGGGGGGAGAGAGCGATAGAGATAGCGGGAGGGGGAGGGGGAGAGAAAGAGGGGGAGTGGAGCGATGGAGGGGGAGAGGGGGAGAGTGGGGTAATGAGAGAGGAGTGGGGTGAGAGAGAGAGAGAGAGAGGGAGAGAGGGAATATGGAGAGGGAGATTGAGAGAGGGAGGGTGGGGAAGGACAGTTGAAGGGGAGGGGGAGGATGAAGGGGAGGGGGAGAGAGAGAGAGAGAGAGAGGGTGGATATGGTAGGGGAAGAGAGTATGAGAGGGGGAGGGGGAGAGTGAAAGTGAGAGTGAGAGAGAGAGAGAGGGAGAGAGAGATAGGGAGAGGGGAATAGGGAAAGAGAGAGGGTGGGATAGGGAGAGGGGGATCAGTATAGGGAGGGCGATGGGGAGGGTGGAGAGCGGGAGAGAGATAGAGGGAGGAGAGAGAGAGAGAGAGAGAGAGAGAGAGAGAGAGAGAGGATACTATGGGGGGAGAGAGTGGGGAGAGAGAGGGAGGGAGCGAGTGTGTGTATGGTTGTGTGTGTGTGAGAGAGAGAGAGAGAGAGAGAGAGAAAGAGAGAGAGAGAGAGAGAGATAAAGAGGGGAGAGATGGAGAGATGGAGGTGGGAGAGAGAGATATATACGAAAGCTTAGGGAGGGAGAGGGAGAGACAGGGCAGAGGTAGGGGAGGAAGAGAGGGTGGGAGATAGAGGGGTAGAGAGAAGGGGACGTAACTTTTGTGGGTTGTTCATATCTCTTAAAGAGGATATCAAAAGCTACCCCTAATGGCCTCCCTAATTCCACTTTTGGAGGTTGATAATGCTCCCCTAAAATTATTTTTCTAGTAGTGAAGTGATGTAGTTTATGTTTATGTTTATTCTATATTTCCCACATTTTATATATTGCATGCTAGAAAATTGAACTTAGAAAATCCAGAAGTCTAGATGCCTTGTCAATTTAGATTTCATATTTTATGTATAATTTTAACAAATGTATTGTGATGAACTATCCAGTGCAATATGCAAGTTAGTGTAGGAATCATATTGGTATCAGAGTATGTAGCTTTGGGTATTTTGTTGTAGTTTTCAAGGGATCTAGATTGGTTTAAGTAGAAACTTTTAAGGCCCCACATATGGCCAAAATAATATCTTGAAAACCCTCCCGATGTGTCAAAGGAGATTTTCTCAAGGGTAGAGGAATAATATTTATATATCAACCATAACATGAATCTCCTTATGGATGCTCTCGATAACATGTTGGATGTATGTTCAAACATAGAGGCCAAACCATAGGGGAAATTGGAGGATAGAGATGAACCAAAGAGGAAATATAAGAAAGAATGCAAAAAGGAACAACCTAGCTCATGAGTCATGAAGCATTCATAGCTTCAATATGGAAACAAAGGTATACATCAAACCATATAAGGTGAGATTGATGCTTTCAATTTAAATCACTGATTACAATAGTTATAGATTTATTTTAGTGTTCCAAACATAGAGGAAGGACAAGAATTTTTATTTATCATATGACATTAGAGGGCCATGCTTAGATATGATGGGAAAGCAACAAATAAGCCATAATAATAGAGATATATCCTCTAGTGATTATGTGGGAGGATTTCAAAACTCTTATAATGTCAAATTTCTACCCTATCAGGTATCTAGATGACTAATGGTTTTAGTTGAATTACTTCAAGCAAAGACGAGCATTCAGAGTATTAGAGTACATGAATTTTATGAAGATGAAAATAATTTTGGGTATCTCTCCAAAGAACCAAGAATTTCTCCTGTATATGAGGGGTTTAAATAGCTGTCTGCAAAAGTAAGAGATGTTTAAAGCCATAAAATGATGAGGCTTGTCTACAGGAACAATAGCAAGAGAACAAGCACCAAATGAAAGGGATATAATGTGGGTCAAAGAAGAAGTATCACAATTAAGCTTTATAGGAGCAAGAGAGGAAGTATAAATGGGGTAAATAGAAAAATACAATATCCATAACACATTAGTGCAAAGATACAAACAACCGCTAAAATCATTGTAAAATTGAAGGTAATTCACATGAGAAGTGTTGGAAGCTACATCTAGAGCTCAAGTCAAAGAACCAAAGAAATTATGCTAAGAATAAAAATATGACTTGGTGGAAATAAAAATGAGGTGAGGTGAAGAAGTAGTTTTAATAGAAGGATGTGACTTGGTGGATGTGCATTGGCTATAGGTTTAAAAAAATATTATTCTCAATAATGGGTACCTCTTGCCTAGGATAGAGGATCTTTTATACAACAAGATAAATACTTCACCAAGATAGACTTACAATCATGGGGTCACTAGGTTTGATTCAAAGAAGAAGATACTTAGAAGACCACCTTCAAAGCTAGAGAAGGATTGTATTAGTGGTTAGTTATGATATTTACACTATGAAATGCACCAAATAAATTCATGAAGTTAATTAATGATATATTGTGCACTTGTATAAGTTCATTTTTTATTGTTTATGTGGATTATTGACTAGTATACATTGCTACCTACAAGGAGAACATATCACATTTGATGTAGGTGCTAGAGACTTTAAAGAAGTAGTAATCATTGTCACATCTCAAGAAGTGTGATTTATTACAATAGACTATGGTGTATTTGGGATATATGATAGGTGGAGGAGATTTGAAGATAGATCCTTCCAAGATGGAGGTCATCATGAAGTTTTCGGTAAGGGTTACTAAATGTTTTTGAGGATAGGAATTTTGTTGAGGAAACATAGTACTTGAAGAAATTCATAAACTTTTTGTTAGTAGTAGCAACACCACTCCACACCATAATTTGAAGTTGCAAGATTTTCGAGTGGGGAAAGGGTCGTGGAAGAGCCTTTAAGGTGTTAAAGAATAATATTATTCAAACATTGGTTCTAGCATCAATAAAATTACAATATTTCTTTGAAGTGGAGACATATGCATGTTGGAATGTTATGGGACCAATCTTGATGTTAATTAATTAAATTTAAGAAAAAAAAAATTACAAAATTCATTCAAATGTAAAATAAAATTAAAACAAGAACCTACCGTACTAATACTAAAAATCTCTAATAAAATAATAAATCAATTTAGATCTATTTCAACTTAGATATTCTATACATTGATCAATTATGTTTTTATTTTCTTGTAATCCATCTTAATGCTTATTAAACCTTCGATTAAAATAGATCTATGTTAATATGTATATCAATCCCATTAACAAAGCACTAGAAGCCAACTAGGTAAAAAAATAGCCCTACCACTACATTATGTCCTACCTAGAAACAAGCATTATTAAATTTGAATTTTGAATGGGCACACGCTTGATAAGTGGTGGAAGTTCCATGATAATAGACTCAAAGATAGATTAAGGTATTTTGTCATCATAGGAAACAACTAGATGATTTAGAGTCGTTACTAGAATAAATGAAAAATCAATTTTATCACCATAAGAAAAAAATAGAAGATTTAGATTCCTTAATGAACTTTTCCTTAATGCACATGACAAATAAACTCAAACAGGAGAGCTACAAATATTAGAAAATGAGTAAAAGAATGATCAATAATGAATAGTGGTTAAGTATGTTTATGAAATCACAAAATTTGGGATGTGAAAATTTTGTCTTCTTATTATTATCATCTGTGCAAGTGATTGTGGTCATGAAAAAAAAATAATCAAAACGGATTTTAAGATACAATAACATTATTTGCTGGATAAATTTTAAGAAGAAATCATATGGAAGTGTATTGCCTTTATATTCTCTATCTAGTGCCTAAAAATGAAATCTAAAATATTTCTATATATTTTGTAGCTAGAGATGCAAAAATTAGAATTAAGCACTTGTTCCGGTTGTTTAAATCATGTGTATACATGACTATGGTCATATATGAAAATTATGTTACCTCAAACCAAATAAATTACATTGTTTTTTATTGCATTATATCAAATATGATGAATTAAAAATTAAATGAGTTATAGATGTTATGTCAAAAGTTATAAGGGCATACCGTAATACACATGTAAGGGTTGTCAATTACATTGAAAGTATTGAGGAGATTCTCTATAGATTAGAATAGTTGAAAAGCATAGTTACATATTTTCCATAGAGGGAGGAATCAAATGTAGAGTAAGGTTAAGGAGAGAAGCCATGCTCTAAATGGCTTCATTGTCAATTCTTCTTTATAAGGAACATTTTGGTACAATGGTAATAATTCTTGTGATGAGGTGTGTAATATTGTTGAGAGATTTCTTTTTATATGGATGTGATGTGAAATACATCAAACCATGGGTAGAGACATTGTTGAGAGATTTCTTGTTATATGGATTTGTGATGTGTAATATATCAAACCATGGGTACAGACAACATAACCCTTGAGAGGTTTGAGAGGTTTAGTTGACCATGATTGTTCTCAAAATAATAATGAATCTTCTCTATAGTGGACATGTATAACATGCAAATATATTTTTTTGTATGTTTTGACGGACATGATTTGTGGTATAAGTGAAAAGGAATCATATTCTAAATTACATAATGCTCTAGAAAAAATGATAGTTGTTTGGAAAATAAAAAGATAAATATTCTCTCTCAAACTCTATGATAAATATTTTAATAAAATTTTAGTTATTACATATTGTAACAGAAAATAAAATAAGCTTAGAGAAAATATATCTAAAATTAGAAGAAAAAGAAGTAAAAAAAACTTTAAAACCATACAAACTATTTTAACAAAAAAGTAATAGGAGTAGAAAGAAAATTTAATACAATGAAATGTACATATAAAATAAAACTATATAAGGAGTGATTTTAGTTTATTTTAGATGTTATAAATGCATTTAAATGAGCAATACAAGAATTAAAAGGAACATATTTCCAATGGAAATTTACAAATTAAGCTTGACTTCATTTTAATCCTGAGTTGGAAAACACATTATATTAGGGCAGGGTTTAATAGATGAAATGCCATTTTTCACTAGAATTTAGAAATTCAATTTTAAGAAAAATAATGATTTATTATTATTTAAAATATATTTTGAAATGAATAAATAGATTCAGTAATTTAAATAACCATAAACCATAACTTACTAGAATTCTACATATTCAAAAACTTAAGTTCAAGCATTTAAAAATCTTTGACTAATTTAAAAAAAAATTAACTAGAAAACACGCCTAAAAAATCATTTTCATCTCTGAAATTAAATTTAATTTAATATTAAAAATACATAAAATATAACTTAAAAATAAACTTAGGCAATTATATTGAATGCGGCTAAGATCGAAATAGGGAAATATAATGAGCCCTCTACGATAACTACTTCTCTAAATAATATTAATCGCTGATGGCAGAAAAAAAAAAAACAGAGGACCAGAAAAGGGCAAGATTACATGAAGTACTTAGTACAGAGTATCAAAGATTCCACCAAACCTTCCAAATTGAAGAGAACCGAACTACTTCACATGGGACGTCGATTGATGACTTGGAGGTGAAGTGAATTTCTTGAACCCTTTTTCTTGAAAAAAATCTTCAGCTTTTTTCTTGGAAAGAGTTTGAAGCATTCTAAGTTTTTTTTTTTTGTTATAGACGTTGTGGTCCGCTCCTTTTAACGGTCCATCAAGATTTTTTTTAATGAGAAGGATCATTTAAAGAATATCCAATATGTGCAGATATTTTTTCCTGTTTCTTGAAAAATCATTTTCAGCTTTTTCATGGAAAGCTTTTGAAGCATTCTTTTTGGTTATAGACATTGTGGTCCGCTCCTTTTAACGGTCGATCAAGATTTTTTTAATGGGAAGGATCCTTTTAAATGAATAGTCCGAAATGAAAGATCTTCGTAAGTTGTCTTCAAAGATCTACGGAGTTATTGGATCTCATTCTCCCCAGATTGATTGAGTGCACAATCAATGTAAAGGAGACACAACCATCTGGGGAGTTATGGGATCTCATTCATCGGCTGGTACAGAAGTAGAGGAGACACAACCAGCAAAATTAGGAGGAGAGACAACATCGCAAAACAGGCTTCTATCAACAGGCAAATTAGCCAAACAATTGTAATCGCTGAGTTTTAGGTTCGATTGCAGGTGGAACCTAACACGAATTTACGCATTGTACGTATATGATCAGTCACAATGCATTGTAAAGACAACTTCTGAAGATATTCCGCTCCCAGTTGTTTCATTGATAGAGAAGGGATTATTGAAGAGCCCATGTCTATCTCCGTGTGGCTGTGACTTTGTGTTGTGTCTACATTGTGTGTGTTCATTTCTATGTGTTATTGAAGAGCCGAGTTGTTGTTTCATCGATAGAGAAGGGATTTGCATCGACTAGACGAATGAAAGACGTTGTGTCATATTTCTTACAGCCATGACAGGTATGCTTCTTGAATTTATTTTGGTATAGTTATTTTATTACTTTATGATTCTTTTAGTTATTAATCACATATATCATCAGTTTAGTTTATATATCATTAGTCAGTTTAATTTATATATCATCAGTTTACTGTGTCAGTCATGTATCAAGATATATTTCTCTAAATAATTATATTTAGCCCTTTCTGGAATCATTGTTCTTCTTCACTTTGTCATAGATGTTAAAGTTATATGCCATTTCCCTTCACGGATGCTTGCAAGCGATTATCTCCCATTCACTCTGTTTTCTTCACCGTTAATTTTGTATATATATATTATTTTTCATTTTTATATCATTAAAGATTTTAATAATTAATTTCTGAACTCCAGTATCATTACTCATTTAAATTTGTGTATAAATTATTGTTTTACAATCCATAAATTTCATGTTTTGTCTTTTTTTTTTTTTTAATATTTGATTTTGTTATTTTAAATATTTAATTTATTCAGTTTACTTTATATATCTTCAGTTTACTGTCTCATGTATCAAGATAAATTTCTCTAAATAATTATATTTAGCCCTTTCTCGAATCAATATTCTTCTTCACTTTGTCATAAATGTTAAAGCTATACGCCATTTCTCTTCACACATGCCTGCAAGCGATTATTTCTTCTTCACTTTGTCATACATGTTAAAGCTATATTCCATTTCTCTTCACAGATTACTGCAAGCGATTATCTCCCATCCAGTAGCTGTGTTTTATTCACCATTATATATATATATATATATATATATATTCATTTTTATATCATTATAGATTTTAAACATTAATTTTGAACTCCCGTATCATTACTCATTTAAATGTGTATAAATTATTGTTTACATTCCATAAATTTCATGTTTTATCTTATCTTTTTTAAATATTTGATTATGTTATTTTAAATATCTAGGTTATTCAATAAATATTTATATAAAATAAAATTAATATCATATAACTAAATTTATTGTTTTATATTATATAATATTGGATTTATATGATTTATATTTATATTGTTATTAGTGCATAGATTTTTTAGTTAATTATTATATTTGAATTGTTTAGTTAGATTTGTGTTTGTATAATTACTTATTAATTGAAATTATATAATAAAGAAAGGAATATTTTTTTGAATTGAATTTTTTGATTTATATGTGATGGTTTATAATGTGAAAGGATATCTTTGTATTCTTTTATTATATGTAACTATTTATCATTTAAAAATTGGATGATATAAAATAGTTTAAATTGTTTTATTAGTAGAATTGTTTTATTTATATATGATATGTGAAATATATGCATTTGTTTATTCAAATGTGAAAATATGCTTTAAAAAAAGTTTTTTTTTTAAATGTACTCATAACTTGTAATTTTTAAAAATATATTATATTTTTTAGATGACACAACATTGATATTTATGTATAGAAGTTTTTTGTTTATAATGATAGGTATATGTTGGTGTATTTTATGTGTTTTCTCAAATGAAAGCAATTTTTGTTTTTTTAAGTGATATGATGGTTGTGTTTTTTCTAATTAGATGACATGATTGCATTGAACGGTAATATTATGTTGACAATTTTTGCAAGTTTAATTTGTATATGTTTATGTATGTATTTTTTTTATTTTTTGTAAGATCATATAATGATTATGTTTCTTAC
>JAXQQM020082619.1:92500-110000 GCA_034641835.2 Pinus albicaulis
AACTCACATATGGCCGAAAAAATATATTCAAAACCCTTGAGATGTGTAAAAGGAGATTTTCTCAAGGGTAGAAGAATAGGCTTTAAATATGAACCATAACATGAATCTCCTTATGGATGCTCTCGATAACATGTTGGATGTATGTTCAAACATAGAGGCCAAACCATAGGAGAAATTGGAGGATAGAGATGAACCAAAGAGGAAATATAAGAAAGAATGAAAAAAGGAACAACCAAGCTCATGAGTCATGAAGCATTCAAAGCTTCAATATGGAAACAAAGGTATACATCAAACCATATAAGGTGAGATTGATGCTTTCAATTTAAATCACTAATTAAAATAGTTATATATTTATTTTAGTGTTCTGAACGTAGAGGAAGGACATGAATTTTTATTAATAATATGAGATTAGAGGGCCATGCTTAGATATGATGGGAAAGCCACAAATAAGCCCTAATACTAGAGGGATATCCTCTACTGATTATGTGGGAGGATTTCAAAACTCTTATAAAGTCAAATTTCTACCGTATCAGGTATCTAGATGACTAATGGTTTTAGTTGAATTACTTCAAGCAAGGACAAATGTTGAGAGTATTAGAGTACATGAAATTTAGGAAGATGAAAATAATTTTGGGTATCTCTCCAAAGAACCAAGAATTTCTCCTCAAGTATATGAGGGGTTTAAATAGTTGTCTGCAAAAGTAAGAGATGTTTAAACCCATAATAATGGTGAGGCTTGTCTACAGGAACAATACAAACAGAGCATGCACCCAATGAAAGGGAGATAATGTGGGTCAAAGTAGAAGTATCACAATTAAGCTTTATAGGAGCAAGACAGGAAGTAGAAATGGGGGAAAGACAAAAATACAATATCCATAACACATTAGTGCAAAGATACAAAAAACCAATAAAATCACCATAAAATTGAAGGTAATTCACATGAGAAGTGTTGGAAGCTGCATCTAGAGCTCAAGTCAAAGAACCAAAGCAATGATGCTAAGAATTAAAAAATAAAAGAGATATATTCAAATAATTAGGTGGAAAGAAGCTCATATGTGGATGAGAAGATTGTATATTCATTAATGTAGAAGGGGATGAATCTAAGTAGCCTTAAAAAATAAGAAGTGAAGGAAATGACCATACTCTTCCATATAAAGCCACAAGTCAAGAAGACAAAAATTGATGCTCCATTCAACTCCTAATCATAGGACAATCTCCTTGAAATAAATCTAGTTCCGAAATTGGGACTGAAAACTCATGACCATCCTAGCTAATAACCATTAAGATGCGTCAACATGGAGGAAAAGATAAAGGTAGAAAAACCTATGCATAATAAAATTTACTATTATTGCTAATTTTATTGATGAAGTAGAATTAGATGTAGTTCCACTTGATGTATGTAGAGTTATGTTTTCAAGTCCCTATATGTACATGTGGGATGCAATATTTGTGTGAAGAGCCATCTACTATGAACCATCAATGATGAAGATCATTAACCATCACATTGATCCACGTAGATATTGGTGGCAACCCTTCTATTCCACTTGGACCCCCACCATCGTTTCTTTCATTTTTTTCATTTTCCTTAATTATAGCACAATTCACTATTTCTAGCAGTTTTTTGGGTCCTAAACTTCCAGAGATGTTTTGAGGGCCTAGACAAAGTTTTTTGGGAAAATAGGGAGCAACATTGAAGTTCCTTAGATTTTTCTCAATCCAATGTTGTAGTCATAGGATAGATATTTCTAATGTGGTATTGATCACGTCAAATAGAGATCATATGTCAAAGTTACATCCTCGGGAAGTTGATGTACCAATTTACCCAAACAGGGTCCATAGTTTTAGTGACTCATATCCTAGCGTTATTTATTTGAATGATAAGGATTTTTCATTGTTCCTCAATAATAAATAACAATTTGAACCTCATTGTATCACAGTTCAGTGGCCTGTAGCTGCCACAATCTTCTCAGAGATAAGTTACTAGTGACCTAGCTAGTTTATTTCCATTTTGTTTGTAAGCATATTTCATTTATTTGTTATTAATGAAATAAAGTTTTATTTTTGCTGCATCTCTACATTTATATGTATTTTTTCATTTCATTGTCTTAGTGCATAAATCTGGATCAATGGTATCAGAGAAGTCTGCTCTTTCTCAATCCTTCTTTGCATGTCCCTAACGTAGTCGAGATATAAGGAGTTAGGGATCTATCTGGTTGAACCTTTGCAAGATCAGCCTCGTAAACCCCAACGACCACACATGGGGGAGAAAATAAAGATGAGGGATCATGAGATCCTATCAAAATATTTCTTGAGGATACCGTCGAGAAAAAAAGGAACATGATGATGGAAAAATTTTCCCATATCCTTCAATGGCTACCCACCGGTGACGCATCTACATCCAGTAGCCACTCTAGAGGTGCAAATCCTTTTAAGTTACAATTAAAATTTGACATTCCCATATTTGAGGGCCAAATAGATGTAGACTTGATAGATAGATGGTTGAATCTATTAGAAGGATATTTCTTAGTTCAATATTTTTTTGTCTAAGAAAGTATTACTTTGGCACTCCTCAAAACCGCCTCCCATGTCAAGGACTGGTGAGAAACCTACTTGAAGAAAAAGGGTGAGGAGGAACCCTCTCTGTTCTCATCCGCACTGACTTGGAATTCTTTTGGAGACGCCATCAAGGAAAAATATTATCCTATGAGGAGCTATGAGGAAACATACATACAATGGAGTACATTACGGCAACAAAGGGATCAAGATTTCCATGAGCTGAAGAATTTATTCCATACCATGAGCACAATGTTGAGTATCAAAGATTCATAGAAAAATTTGGTACTGAAGTACCACAATTATCTGCACATATGTATTCAGGAGGAAATGGTGTTCCTCGACATGTCCTCACTTAGTGTGGCATACTGGTATGCTGCCAAGATTGAGAAAAATGTCAAAGAGAAGAAGTGAGACTTTGGATTTGAAAATCAAAAGCAAGGGAAAGGTGTCCCCAAACCATAGAACAAATGACAAAGACAATGCAGGGCATCTAGAGACAACCCGCCAAAGACGAAAAGAAATAATAACACCATGAAGCCAAAGTAGGACAACAAGAAGTGGTATGAGTTCCATAATAGCTCTGCTCACAACACAAGTGAGTGTCAGGCCAAGTAGTCATTGGTGGCCAAGGTTAAGGTTTCTGAATTAGATGCATGCTCCGACCTCGAATCAGAACTTGAAAAGGGCAATGACAAAGGGTAGAGTATTATCGATGCAGAGCCCAACACCATCGTCGCCACCACAAAGATCCAGAAGAAGGAACCATAAAATCTAGAGGAGGGAGAGCACTTCTTCCATTCCCAAATGTCGGTAAAGGGTTCCCCGCTGCAATTCATTGCTAACAGTGGGAGTCAAAAGAACCTCATCTCAGTAGAGGTCGCGACTTGCTAGGATTCCTAACCACAACACACCCGCAACCGAAACCATCGAGTGGCTTCACGAAGGACGGGATCTCCACGTTAGCCAGCAGTGCCACCTTCCCTACAACATCAAGCCCTTTACGGATAAGGTATTATATGACATTTCTCCTCTTGATGTTTCTCATATATTATTATCACAACCATAATTGTGGAAGCGACATGATGTGTATGAGTCACAACCTCGTGTTGTGATTATTAATTTTTGAAATAAGTTGTACATGGTAGTAGAGGTAGCACCACCTACCGCCATCTCTTTTGTTCCTGCAAAAAAATGCATTATGCTCATTTAAAAAATCAGAAAATTTATTTTCTTGATGATATGCCCTTAGGGAAAGAAGAAGATTGTGGTCACAACCTCCACACAAGGTTTTTGCAATGGGCAAAACTAGATGGACAAGGTCATGGAGGAGTATGAGGACATCATCACCTCCTCGGCAGGGGTGCGTCTGCACTGTCGAGTCAAGCACTCCATCGATATTACCAGAGGTTCACCGCTGCCCAATGGACCAATCTACCACCGCTGTTTTGTGGAGAATGATGAAATCAAGAGGCAGATTTAGGAGTTGTTGTAGAAAGGTCACATCTGGTTGATTTCATTGCGTTGTGGGAGCCCGATCGTGTTGGTGCAGAAGAAGGATGGGAGTTTGAGACTCTTTATTTACTATCGAGTGTTGAACAAGATCACTGTCTCGAATAGGTACCCAGTCCCAAATATTGATGACCTTCTGGACCAAATCAAGGGGGAGAAATATTTTAGTAAGCTCAACTTGAATTCTAGGTATCACCAGGTACCAATCAAACTATCTGATGTGTGGAAGACTCCCTTCAAATCTAAAGAGAGCCTTTTCTAATGGTTATTCATGCCCTTTTGGTTGATGAATTCCCTCGCAACCTTCATGAGGTTGGTGGATGACATCGTGCATCCATTCACCAACTCATTTGTAGTGTCGTACTTCGATGACATCCTGATCTTCATCTAGACTTGGGAAGAGCACCTCCACCATGTCTCAAAAGTCCTCCAAACAGTACAACAACACAATTTGTGTCCCAATTTAGAGAAGTGCACTTTTGGGATGACCCAACTTCAATATCTGACATACATTATTGATGAGCCACGGGTGAATGTGGATCCAACCAAGATCCAGTTCATTTGGGATCGCCCAACCTCAATCATTCTAATAGAGCTCCACAACTTTTTGGGGCTTGCGAATTTTTGCCACAAGTTTGTGTTGGGATTCTCTCATATCACTTGGCCCTTGAGTCAAGTCACCAAGGGAGGGGTGAAAGAAGAATTATTTTGGTAGAAATATCAACAGAAGGCATTTCTAGAGTTGAAACATCACCTCTTCTCTGAACAAGTGCTCACATTACCAAACTTGCAACAACCATTTGAGGTCGAGAAAAGTTCCTCTGACTACGCTATTGTGGTTGTTCTTACTCAATAGAGGCATCCAATGGAATTTCACAATGAGACACTTTCTGACACAGTCTGAAATTATCCCACTTATGACAAAGAGATGTACTCCATTGTGAAAGCTTTCTGAAAATGGAATCATTACATTTTGGGAAAGGAAACAGTCATCCACACAAACCACTAACCCTTGCAGTTCATACAGACACAGGGGAAGTTGCAGAATGATCACCATTAGAAGTGGTCCACATACTTTCAAAAATTTCATTTGAACATCAATTATAAGAAGGGAAGCACTAATAATGTTGAAAACTGTCGCAGCTGACTATTGATTGTAGTGCTAACCACTGTGTTGAACTCTTCTTGGCACGAGAGTTCCAATTGGACGCTTCTCTAGCAAAGAAATCGAGAATTCAGCCATGCATACAATACACTCTTGAAGGGTAACGAAGTTCCATATTTACAACTCTGGCATGCCCTACTATGTGACTTGGGACACCTTTTTTCTCCTTCAAGCAAGCGTGCCAAGATGATTTGGGAAGCATGCTACAGTCAAGTTGTTCAGAATTTCGGGGTCGAGAAAAAAATGGAAGTACTGTAGAATTATTTCTATTGGCCAAACCTTTGACATGATGTCGGGAAGTACATCAAGTCTTTCATTGCCTGTGTCATTGCCAAACTGGCCATCAAGAAGCAAGGACTCTATACTCCACGGTGTACCCCTAGTCGACCTTGGGAATCCATCTCCATGGATTACATGTCGGGACTTCCTTATACTAAGCATGTAAATGACTGTGTTTTTGTGGTCATTGACAGATTCTGGAAGATCGCCATTATGACAACCTACAAGAAGAATATTACAACAGAAGCCACTACTAAACTTTTTTTTGAATGAGTGTGGGTACACTTTGGGATCCCACAGTCTATCATCTCAAATCAGGACAATAGGGTCCTGAGTAAATTTTGGTCTAGCCTATGGTCGATGCTGGACACCAAGCTTACCAAGTCCATAAATTTCCATCTGCAAACTAATGGCCAGACAGAGTTCATCAACCAGATGATCGTACACATTCTGCGTATGTACAACTCAAAGCATCCACTCGAATGGGATGAGAGCATCCCCTATGTACAACATAAATATAACTGGGCTCTCCATTGCTAAAAAAACCATAGCCCCTTTCAGGTGAGCTTAGGATTCAAACCACTGTGTCCCATTGGCATAGCCATGCCATTTGCGGCTGCTCAGGTAGATTTAGTTGGTGTCGAATGTAAGGCTGACAAGTCAAACAACTTCATTCTGTGCAGTAAGCACATCCGCCAACAAGTTCATTACATATTGTACAGATCCAATGCTAAGTACAAGAACTGACATGATCAACATTGGGTGACACATAAATTCTATGTGGGCGACAAAGTGTGTCTACATTTTCCAAAGGAAAGGCTCGCAGGACCTCGCCGCAAGATTCGCCCACTCTGATATGGGCCATACGCCATCACCAAGTCTGTAATGGACAATGCCATTTAGCTCACCATTACAAAATTCCTTGGTGTGCAACGAGTATTCAATGTGTATCGCCTTCAACCCTAGTTTATGCCTCTACTTGACATATCCGGCATGGAATAATAACTCACAACAAAAGACTTAAACCACTATTGCATGGAACAAGCCATAAATGATCATATCATGGATACAAATATCAAGCACGCCCAAAAACAAAGGATCCTGATATATCGAGTTGTCAAAGTAGGCCAACTCCTTGACCATGGCAAGTGGCTGACCAACGACAAAGTTCAGCAGAAGTTTCCTCATCTTAGGGAGGAACTCAAGGCAATGGGGACCATTTATTCCTAAGGGGGGAGGAAAAATCTAGGTGGATATTGGTGGCCACCCAACTATTCCACGTGGACACCAACCAATGTTTCTTTCACTTTTTTCAGTTTCCTTAATTATAGCACAATTTACTATTTTTAGTAGTTTTTCGGGTCCTAAACTTCCGGAGCCGTTTTGAGGCCGTAAACAAATTTTTTTTGGAAAATATGGAGCAATATGGGAGTTCCATTGATTTTTCACACACAAAAGTTATAGTCCTTGGATAGATATTTGTAACAAGGTATTGAGCGTGTCAAACAGAGATCATATGCAAAACTTACGTCCCCGGGAAGTTGATGTACCAATTTACCCAAACATGGTCCATAGTTTTGGCTTTTCATCTCCTATGGTAAGGTATTTGTATTTTTACGGTTTTCAATTGTTCCTCAATAATAAATAGGCCTTTGAGCCTCATTGTAACATTAGTTTATAGCCTTGTAGCCACGGCATCTCTTCTTGGAAATAGGCTACCACTGCCCTAGCTAGTTAATTTCCATTCTCTTTGTAAGCATGTCTCAGCTATTTGTTACACCAAGAGGTGATCTACAACCCAGTATAGGGTACACGTGTAGATTTAATGTGAGAAATGTATGGTAAGATATGTATTGTAAATAAACATTTGAAATGTCAGAGTATATTGACCAACACTCAAAAAAGAGGTATGGTAAATAAATAAAAATATAATTAGACCGAGGTATGCTAAATAAAAAATTGGAGGTATATTCACCAACACTAAAAAAGAGGTGTGGTAAATAAATAAAAACATAAATAGACTGAGGTATGGTAAATACAAAATAAAACCTTTTTTATACTTACTCTAGAGGTATGGTGAATAAATAAAAATATAAATAAATTGGAGGTATGGTAAATAAATAAAACCTTTTTTATACTTACTCTAGAGGTATGGTATATAAATAAAAATATAAATAGACTAGAGGTATAGTAAATAAATAAAACCTCTTTTTATATTTACTCCATAAACATCTTTATATTTACCAAAACTAAAAATGAGGTTTTACTTAGGTGCAGCCTTTGGGCCAAATACCTTGGTAGAAATTATTATTAATATCATGGGTTAAATACTATGGAAATATAAATAGACTAGAGGTATGGTAAATAAATAAAACCTCTTTTTATATTTACTCCATAAAGAGAACTAAAAAATGAGGTTTTATTTACGTGAATCGTATGGGCCAAATACTATGGGCTAAATATTATGGGTCAAATACCATATTTATAAAAGAGGTATGGTAAATAAATAAATATAAAGGAGGTGTACAGAGGTATGGTAAATACATCAAAGATATCAAATATGATTAGAAATCAATATATAAGTATATACCAAGCCTATGGAACAAATACCATGGTAAATAAAAGAGGTATTGTAAATAAATATAAATATAAATAAACCATAGGTATGGTAAAAATAAAACCTCTTTTTATATTTACTCCATACTCTTTATATTTACGAACACTCACAAAAGAGGTTTTATTTAGGTGATGCCTAAGGGTCAAATACCCTAATATTAATATTAAAAGATTAATAATAATATTATTATTAATTATAATATTCATATTAATATGTTATAATATTAATATTATTAAATTTAATAAATTTGGATCGTGGAGGTTTGTATTTAAGTACACTACATGCATGCATTGAATATCTCGCTTAAAAACATAAAAATAAATGTAAATATAAAAGTAATGTTTAACATTTAATATTTAAAATTTAATATAATTAATATAATGTTGGCCCTAATGAAAAACCACTTCTCCCCCTAAATATATAAATTTAACACAAATAAAGTATCTAATTGTATTTGTGAGGAAGCATCTCTTCGTTTTCTCTTCATTTTTTTCTCTACTTTTTTGTTTTTACCTTTTCATCTACTTCGACTCCATGGATGCCGTCATGTGTAACCAATCACTCTTACCACCAAATTAGAATGATTTAATTTATGCATTGGGAAAAACACCACCAAATTAGAATGATTTAATTTATGTGTTGGGAGAAACACCACCAAATTAGAATGATTTAATTTATGTGTTGGGAGAAACACCACCAAACTAGAATGATTTATTTTTTGTCTTGCCTGAAACCTTGGCCGGCTCTAAAACAAAGTGATTTCAAGAATCTATTTCTAAATTTATAAAAAAAATGGCCTAGATCCATATTAATTCCGGATCTATCAAGCACTGAGAGGGATCAAATATTTAGAGGTGCAAACTTTTCGTCAACTTTTGCACTCAAATTTTTTTTTTCACCTCTAGAGGTTTGATCCCTCTTGACGCTTAATAGATCGAGAGTTAAGATGGATCTTGGTTGATTATTAATTAAATGAAGTTTTATTTCCATTGCATCTATGCCTTTATGTGTATTTTTTCATTTCATTATATTCCTGCATAAATCTGGTTCAAACACACTTAAGGGAAACTCCAAAAATATATTTTTAAGCACTAACTAAGCTAAGAAACTAGTTAGTTCTAGAAAAAAGTATGCTTAACTATTTCTAAAATAAAATTAGTTTGTAGAACAGTTCGTGAAAGAAAGGTCATCCTTAGGGGGTTCTATCAAGGAAAAAACACAACAATTGGAAGAGTATATACATGTATACAAGGTTCTGCTCTAGAATCCTAAAGGGCTACCACCCAAGAGGCAAGTGGAGCATGAGATCCAATTGTTTTGACACTCTCCATTACCAAAGGTTAATTGATTATAAAGGGAAATTAGGTGAAGAAGTAGTTGTAATACCAATTGGAATGTGGTGTTATTCGACCGTACGTCACATGTGGGTCACCCATTATAATTGTTCCTAAGAAGGATGTGACTTGGTGGTTGTGCATTGGCTATAGGTTTTAAAAACAATTATTTTCAATAATGGGTTCCTCTTGCCTAGGATAGAGGATCTTTTATGCAACAAGATAAATACTTCACCAAGGTAGACTTACAATCACGGGGTCACTAGGTTTGAGTCAATGAAGAAGATACCTAGAAGACCACCTTCAAAGCTAGAGAAGGTTTGTATTAGTGGTTAGTTACGATATTTAGCCTATGAAATGCACCAAATAAATTCATGAAGTCAATTAAAGATATGTTGTGCACATGTATAATTTCATTTTTTATTGTTTATTTGGATTATTTACTAGTATACATTGCTACCTACAAGGAGAACATATCACATTTGATGTAGGTTCTAGAGAGTTTAAAGAAGCAGTAATCATTTTCACATCTCAAGAAGTGTGATTTATCACAACATACTATGGTGTATTTGGGATATATGATAGGTGGAGGAGATTTGAAGATAGATCCTTCGAAGATGGAGGTCATCATGAAGTTGTCGGTAAGGATTACTAAATGTTTTTGAGGATAAGAGTTTTGTTGAGGCAACATAGTACTTGAAGAAATTCATAAAATTGTTGTTAGCAGTAGCAACACCACTCCACACCATAATTTCAAGTTACAAGAGTTTTGAGTGGGGAAAGGGTCGTGGAAGAGCCTTTAAGGTGTTAAAGAAGAATATTAGTCAAACATTGGTTCTAGCATTAATAAAATTACAATATCACTTCAAAGTGGAGACATATGCATGTGGGCATGTTATGGGAGAAATCTTGATGCTAATTAATTAAATAAAAAAAAGAAATTACAAAATTCGTACAAATGTAAAATAAAATTAAAACAAGAACCTGCCGTACTAATACTAAAAATCTCTAATAAAAGAATAAATAAATTTAGATCTATTTTAACGTAGATATTTTATACATTGATCAATTATGTTTTTATTTTCTTGTAATCCATCTTAATGCTTATTAAACCTTTGATTAAAATATATCTATGCTAATATGTATATCAATCCCATTAACAAAGCACTAGAAGCCAGCTAGGTAACAAAATAGCCCTACCACTACATTATGTCCTACCTAGAAACAAGCATTGTTAAATTTGAATTTTGAATGGGCACACAATTGATAAGTGGTGGAAGTTCCATGATAATAGCCTCAAAGATAGATTAAGGTATTTTATCATTTAGAGTCATTAATGAAAAACATAAAAACTCAACTTTATCTGTTGAAATGTGTAATTCCTACTTGTCCAGTTGTGACTCTCTATGAATAGAGTCTGTTCCTATTTCCTAGATTAGCTAAAACTAGTTTCCTTATTTGGTGTGAGGTTGAGATATTCCCTCAACCAACTTATTATACGTCCAAGATAGATTTCCTATCTTGAGACTAATTCATGTATAAATGTGTGTAATCTATTTAATTAATAATACAGTTTGCATATTAAAGTTTTATTTTGGAAGTTGAGATTTAACCTCTGATCCTTGGACAGAAGTGAGGAATTGTGTATTTGAGCTGTTTTTTTTTCTTCGAAACCCATCAGCAGTTGGTTGACCGAATTGAGGCCATTCGAGCCGTGGGCCTGTGTGATTGATTTTGTTCGCTGGTGAGAGAGTATGGCCTTTCACTGCTGAGACAGCGCATAGTTAAATTGGCCGAGTTTTTTTTTGTTTTGGTTGTAATTTGCTGTGTTACACCACGCGCCGCTTAGCGGAAGTGAAAGAAATGTCTTAGATGAGAATTTTGGCGAACTCGACATATGGTTAGCAGCAGAAAATGGTATGTTTCTGCGCCATACGAAAGGAGAATGGATGATCACAATGCCAGAATATCTTAATATGGACTGGATGGAGAGTGTAAAGCTTGTTTTTTATTATTTCAAAGAAAGGACACCTCGATCGTATGTTGAGGTTCGAGAAACTTATTTGGTTTGGAACTATAAGTATGTAGATGTTGAATTTGGCAGAGTTCAAGCACGTCATATGTTACAGCATTTATGGACTGGTCCGATATCAAATGCTGCTGTTGATGTTGTTCAAGGTAGACGGTCTGTTGAGGTCCGTTCAGTTGGTGTTTCTAAGGGGGCGTTTATTATTGCAGGTTTTCTTGCTAGCTCTGTTATTGCTGCAAAAGAAGCGGCAAAGTTAGGAACTATGATTGGTATTGATCTCGGAACTACATACTCATGTGTGGGTGTGAATAAAAATGGTCATGTTGAAATCATAGCAAATGACCAAGGAATCACGATTACACCTTCTTGTGTTGCCTTTATAGATACCGAAAGACTCATTGAGGAGGCTGCCAAAAACCGGGCGGCTATGAACCCCGATAGGATAGTTTTTGATGTGAAACGATTGATTGGAAGGAAGTTTGAGAACAAGGAGGTCCAAAGAGACCGCGTGTTTCATCTTTTGAATCCGGAATCTGAGAATGCATCCCCCATGTTGCATTGAAGGTTGTGCGTTGTTTTCCTCATCGACATTTCTATATTACAAATGTGTGAAAATCGCTAGTATGTATGGTAAGTATTTTTTGGATTATTCATAAACAAAATTATTGAGTTTAGCCAACTCAATGGGTGGTGATGTTGTTAGAATTGGCTACTCTAGCAAATCACACTTGTATGAATATGAAAATCCAATATAAATTACTAAGATGGAGATCAATCTAGTTTGTGTGAATTTTTTATGAGTTTCTTGGAATAGACTCAATAGCATGTTGTATAATGAGTCACTCAGTTGCATGGTAAGCAAGTCTAGGATGGTTTTGTAGTGGTCATTTTATGTACCTGGTAATTCCAAGATATGGAGTATGTAAGCCTTATAAAGGCATGTGTATCCCTGTAAAAGTTCGTGGTAATCTCAAAACCACTTTGTAACTACAGGTTCATGGTTAGCAAGAAACCATTTTGCAGTGTCAGTTTGTGGTCAGCTAAAAACCACGTATAATAGTGAAGCAGACTGGAAATAGGTCTGTGTCAGTGTTTTCCACTGAAGGAAGAGCATGGTTACGGGTCATCCGATAAAACCCTGATGAAAGAAGAGCATGGTTACGGGTCATCCGATAAAACCCACGTTGGAGGGGGATCTGTAGATACAGGTACATGTATGCAGTGATAATGGTTGACAGAACCATGTATTCGAAGGACATCCTACAAGACCAGCGGTTGCAGCAGTTGGTACCCATGCATTCCAGTGGATGGTTACTCCTTTATATGGACGTCGACATATCCTTTTTTTGTTATGTTTGACCACAACTAAATTTTTCGAAGTGATATCGATACAAGTAGTCATTAAGGGGGTGTGTTGAAATGTGTAATTCCTACTTGTCCAGTTGTGACTCTCTATGAATAGAGTCTGTTCCTATTTCCTAGGTTAGCTAAAACTAGTTTCGTTATTTGGTGTGAGGTTGAGATATTCCCTCAACCAACTTATTGTACGTCCAAGATAGATTTCCTATCTTGAGACTAATTCATGTATAAATGTGTGTAATCTATTTAATTAATAATATAGTTTGCATATTAAAGTTTTATTTTTATCACCATAAGCAACAAATAGAAGATTTAGATTCCTTAACGAATTTTTCCTTAATGCACATGACAACTGAACTCAAATAGGAGAGCTACAAATATTAGAAAATGCGCAAAATAATGATCAATAATGAATAGTGATTAAGTATGTTTATGAAATCACAAAATTTGGGATGTCAACATTTTGTCTTCTTATTATTATCATCTGTGCAAGTCATTGTGGTCATGAAAAAAAAATTATCAAAACAGATTTTAAGACACAATAACATTATTTTCTAGCTAAATTTTAAGAATAAATCATATAGAAGTGTATTGCCTTTATATTCTGTGTCTAGTGCCTAAAAATGCAATCTAAGATGTTTCTATATATTTTGTAGCTAAAGATGCAAAAATAAGAATTGAGCACTTGTTCTTGTTGTTTAAATCATGTTTATAAATGACTATGGTGATATATGGAAATTATGTTACCTCAAACCAAATAAATTGCATTGTTTTTTATTGCATTATATCGAATATGATGAATTAAAAATTAAATGAGTAATAGATGTTATGACAAAAGTTATAAGGGCATACCGTACTACACATGTAAGGGTTGTCAATTGCATTGAAAGTATTGAGGAGATGCTCTATAGATTAGAATTGTTGAAAAGCATAGTTCTTACATATTATCCACAGAGGGAGGAATAAAATGTAGAGTGAGGTCATAAAGGACAGAGGCCATGTTGTAAATGGCTTCATTGTCAATTCTTCTTTATAAGGAATATTTTGGTACAATGGTAAAAATTCTTATGATGAGGTGTGTAATCTTGTTGAGAGATTTATAGCTATATGGATGTGATGTGAAATACATCAAACCATGGGTAGAGACATTGTTGGGAGATTTCTTGTTATATGGATGTGATGTGTAATATATCAAATCATGGGTAGAGACAACATAAACCTTGAGAGGTTTGAGAGGTTTAGTTGGCCATGATTGTTCTCAAAATAATAATGAATCTTCTCTATAGTGGACATGTATAACATGCAAATATATTTTTTTGTATGTTTTGAAGGACATGATTTGTGGTATAAGTGAAAAGAAATCATATTCTCCATCACATAATGCTCTAGAAAAAATTATAGTTGTTTGGAAATTAAAAAGATAAATATTCTCTCTCAAACTCTAGGATAAATATTTTAATAAAATTTTAGTTATTATATATTGTACGGAAAACCAAATAAGCTTAGAGAAAATATATCTAAAATTAGAAGAAAAAAAAGTAAAAAAAACTTTAAAACCATACAAACTATTTTAACAAAAAAATACCTTTAATACAAAACAAAACAAAACAAATACATTAAGAAAAAAAACAAAACAAAACAAATATAATTTAACAAAAAATTAATAGAAGTAGAAAGAAAATTTAATACAATAAAATGTACATATAAAATAAAACTATATAAGGAGTGACTTTAGTTTATCTTAAATGTTATAAATGCATTTAAATGAGCAATACAAGAATTAAAAGGAACATACTTCCAATGGAAATTTACAAATTAAGCTTGACTTCATTTTAATCTTGAGTTGTAAAACACATTATATTAGAGCAAGATTTAATTTATAGATGAAATGCCATTTTTTACTAGAATTTGGAGATTCAATTTTAAGAAAAATTATGATTTATTTTTAGTTAAAATATATTTTGGAATGAATAAATAAATTCAATACTTTAAAATACCATAAACCATGACTTACTAGAATTTTACATATTAAAAAATTTAAGTTCAAGCGTTCAAGCATTTAAAAATATTTGACTAATTTCAATAAAAATTAACTAGAAACAACGCCTAGAAAATCATTTTTATCTCTCACATTAAATTTAATTTGGTATTAAAAATACATAAAATAATGTGTTAAGATCGAAATAGGGAAATACAACGAGCTCTCTACGATATAAAAGCAGAGGACCAGAAAAGGGAAAGATTACATGAAGTACTTACTACCGAGTATCAAAGTTTCCACCAAACCTTCCAAATTGAAGAGAACCGAACTACTTCACATGGGACGTGGATTGATGACGTGGAGGTGAAGAGAATTTCTTGAACCCTTTTTCTTGAAAAACATCTTCAACTTTTTTCTCGCAAAGAGTTTGAAGCATTCTAAGTTTCTTTTTGTTATAGACGTTGTGGTCCGCTCCTTTTAACGGTCCATCAAGATTTGTTTTAATGAGAAGGATCATTTAAAGAATATCCGAAATATGTGCAGATATTTTTTCTTGTTCCTTGAAAAACCATCTTCAGCTTTTTTCATGGAAATCTTTTGAAGCATTCCTTTTGGTTATAGACGTTGTGGTCCGCTCCTTTTAACGGTCGATCAAGATTTGTTTAACGGGAAGTATCCTTTTAAACGAATAGTCCGAAATGAAATATCTTCGTAAGTTGTCTTCAAAGATCTGGGGAGTTATTGGATCTCATTCTCCCCACATTGATTGAGTGCACACTCAATGTAAAGGAGACACAAGTAGAGTACACACAACCATCAAAACTCATTCATCGGCTGGTACACAAGTAGAGTAGACACAACCAGCAAAAATAGCAGGAGAGACAACATTGTAAAACATGCTTCAGCGGCCATTTAGCAAAACAGGCTTCTATCAACAGGCGAATTAGCAAAACAATTGTAATCGCTGAGTTTTCGGTTCGATTGCAGGTGGAACCTAACACCAATTTAGGCATTGTACGTAGATGATCAGTCACAATGCATTGTAAACACAACTTACAAAGACAACTTACGAAGATTATTGAAGAGCCCATGTCTATCTCCGTGTGGCTGTGACTTTGTGTTGTGTCTACATTGTGTGTGTTCGTTTCTATGTGTTATTGAAGAGCCGAGTTGTTGTTTCCTCGATAGAGAAGGGATTTGCATGAACGAGACGAATGAAAGACGTTGTGTCACATTTGTTGCAGCCATGACAGGTATGTTTCTGGTATTTATTTTGGTATGGTTATTTTATTACTTTATGATTCTTTTAGTTATTAATCACATATATCATCAGTGTAGTTTATATATCATTAGTCAGTTTAATTTATATATCATCAGTTTACTGTCTCATGTATCAAGATAGATTTTTCTAAATAATTTTATTTAGCCCTTTCTGGAATCATTGTTCTTCTTGGGTTTGTCATAGATGTTAAAGCTATATGCCATTTCTTCAGTTTGTCATAGATGTTAAAGCTATATGCCATTTCCCTTCACGGATGCCTGCAAGTGATTATCTCCCATCCACTCTATTTTATTCACCGTGAAATTTGTGTATATATATTAATTTCATTTTTATATCATTATAGATTTTAAACATAAATTTTTTAACTCCAGTATCATTACTCATTTAAATTTGTGTATAAATTATTGTTTTACAATCCATAAATTTCATGTTTTATTTTTTCCTTTTTAAATATTTGATTTTTTATTTTTAAATATTTAATTTATTCAGTTTATTTTATATATCATTAGTTTAGTTTATATACCATCAATTTACTGTCTTATGTATCAAGATAAATTTCCCTAAATAATTATTTTTAGCCCTTTCTGGAATCATTGATCTTCTTCACTTTGTCATAAATGTTAAAGCTATACGCCACTTCTCTTCACAGATGCCTGTAAGCGATTATCTCTTCTTCACTTTGTCATAGATTTAAAGCTATATGCCATTTCTCTTCACGGATGCCTGCAAGTGATTCTCTCCCATCCAATCAGTTTTATTCACCATTAATTTTGTGTATATATATATATATATATATATATATATATATATATATATATATATATATTTTATTTTTTTTTCATTTTTATATCATTATAGATTTTAAACATTAATTTTGAACTCCCCTATCATTACTCATTTAAATTTGTGTATAAATTATTGTTTACATTCCATAAATTTCATGTTTTATCTTATCTTTTTTAAATATTTGATTATGTTATTTTAAATATTTAGGTTATTCAATAAATACTTATATAAAATTCAATTAATATCATATAATTAAATCTATTGTTCTATATTATATAATATTGGATTTATATGATTTATATTTATATTTATATTGTTATTAGTGCATGAATTTTTTAGTTAATTATTATATTTGAATTGTTTAGTTAGATTTGTATTTGTATAATTACTTATTAATTGAAATTATATAATAAAGAAAGGAATGTTTTTTTGAATTGAATTTTTTGATTTATATGTGATAGTTTATAATGTGAAAGGATATCTTTGTATTCTTTTATTATATGTAACTATTTATTATTTGAAAATTGGATGATATAAAATAGTTTAAATTGTTTTATTTATATGTGATATGTGAAATATATGTATTTGTTTATTTAAATGTGA
>JAXQQM020082619.1:115000-130000 GCA_034641835.2 Pinus albicaulis
TGCTTAGATATAGTGGGAAAGCCACAAATAAGCCCTAATACTAGAGGGATATCCTCTAGTGATTATGTGGGAGGATTTCAAAACTCTTATAAAGTCAAATTTCTACCCTATCAGGTATCTAGATGACTAATGGTTTTAGTTGAATTACTTCAAGAAAACACGAGCATTGAGTGTATTAGAGTACATGAAATTTAGGAAGATGAAAATAATTTTGGGTATCTCTCCAAAGAACCAAGAATTTCTCCTCAAGTATATGAGGGTTTTAAATAGTTGTCTGCAAAAGTAAGAGATGTTTAAACCCATAACAATGATGACGCTTGTCTACAGGAACAATACCAATAGAACATGCACCAAATGAAAGGGAGATAATGTGGGTCAAAGTAGAAGTATCACAATTAAGCTTTATAGGAGAAAGAGAGGAAGTAGAAATGGGGGAAAGACAAAAATACAATATCCATAACACATTAGTTCAAAGCTACAAACAACCGCTAAAATCATTGTAAAATTGAAGGTAATTCACATGAGAAGTGTTGGAAGCTACATCTAGAGCTCAAGTCAAAGAACCAAATAAATGATGCTAAGAATAAAAATATAATGGCCATATATTCAAATAATTAGGTGGAAAGAATCTCAAATGTGCATGAAAACATTGTATATTCATTAATGCTGAATGGGATGAATCTAAGTAGCCTTAAAAAATAAGAAGTGAAGGAACTGACCATACTCTTCCATATAAAGCCACAAGTCAAGAAGACAAAAATTGATGCTCTATTCAACTTCTAATCATAGGACAATCTCCTAGAAATAAATCTAGTTCCGAAATTGGGACTGAAGACTCATGATCATCCTAGCTAATAACCATTAAGATGCGTCAACATGGAGGAAAAGATAAAGGTAGAAAAACGTATGCATAGTAAAATTTACTATTATTGTTAATTTTATTAATGAAGTAGAATTAGATGTAGTTCCACTTGATGTATGTAGAGTTATGTTTGGAAGTCCCTATACATACATGTGGGATGTAATATTTGTGTGAAGAGCCATCTAGTATGAACCATCAAGGATGTAGATCCTTCACCATCATATTGATCCACATAGATATTGGTGGCCACCCTTCTATTCCACTTGGACCCCCACCATCGTTTCATTCATTTTTTTCAGTTCCCTCAATTATAGCACGATTCACTATTTTTAGTAGTTTTTCGGGTCCTAAACTTCCGGAGATGTTTTGAGGGCCTAAACAAAGTTTTTTGGGAAAATAGAGAGCAACATAGAATATCCTTAGATTTTTCTCAATCCAATGTTGTAGTCCTAGGATGGAGATTTATAATGTGGTATTGATCATGTCAAATAGAGATCATATGCCAAAGTTACGTCCTCGGGAAGTTGATGTACCAATTTACCCAAACAGGGTCCATAGTTTTAGTGATTCATATGCTAGGGTTATTTATTTTAATGTTGAGGATTTTTCATTGTTCCTCAATAATAAATAGCCATTTTAGCCTTATTTTAACACAGTTCAGTGGCCTGTAGCCGCCACAATCTTCTCGGAGATAAGTTACCAGTGCCCTAGCTAGTTTATTTCCATTACGTCTGTAAGCATATTTCATTTATTTGTTATTAATGAAATGAATTTTTATTTCTACTACATCTCTACATTTATGTGTATTTTTGTATTTCATTGTCTTAGTGCATAAATTTGGATCAGTGGTATCAGAGAAGTCTGCTCTTTCTCAATCCTTCTTTACATGTCTCCAACGTGGTTGAGATATAAGGAGTTAGGGATATATCTAGTTGAACCTTTGCAAGATCAGCCTTGTAAACCCCAATGACCACACATGGGGGAAGAAAATAAAGATGAGGGATCAGGAGATCCTATCAAATTATTTCTTAAGGAGGCCCTCGAGAAAAAAAAGAACATGATGATGGAAAATGTTTCCCGTATCCTTCAACAGCTACCTGCCGATGATGCATCTACATCCAACAGCCACTCTAGAGGTGCGAATCTATTAGAAGGATATTTCTCAGTTCAATACATTATTTTATAAGAAAGTATTACTTTTTCACTCCTCAAAGCCGCCCCCCATGTCAAGGACTGGTGAGAAACCCACTGGGAGAAAAAGGGCGAGGAGGAACCCTCTTTGTTCTCATCCGCACTGACTTGGAATTATTTTCGAGATGCCATCGAGGAAAAATATTATCCCGTGAGGAGCTATGAGCAAAAATACATACAATGGAATACATTGTGGCAACAAAGCGATCAAGATGTCCATGATCTGACGAATTTATTCCATACCATGGGCACAATGTTGAGTATCAAAGATTCATAGAAACATTTGCTACTGAAGTACCACAATTGTCTGCACATATGTATTTAGGAGGAAATGGTGTTCCTCAACATCTTCTCGATTAGTGCAGCATACTGTTATGCTGTCAAGATTGATAAAAATGTCAAATATAAGAAGTGAGACTTTGGATCTAAAAATCATAAGTAAGGGAAAGGTGCCCCCAAAGCACAGAACAAAGGACAAAGACAATGTAGGGCATCACGAGAACCCACCAAAGACACAAAAAAATAATAACACCAAGAATCCAAATAAGGACAACTAGAAGTGGTATGAGTTCCATAATAGCTCTGCTCACAACATAAGTGAGTGTCAGGCCAAGTAGTCACTGGTGGCTGAGTTGAAGGTTTTTGAATCAGATGCATGCTCCGACTCCGAATCAGAACCTGAAAAGGGGAATGACAAAGGGTAGCATATTATCGATGTGGAGCCCAACGCCATTGTCGCCACCACGAAGATCCAGAAGAAGGAACCATAAAATCCAGAGGAGGGAGAGCGCCTCTTCTGTTCCCAAATGTGGGTAAAGGGTTCCCCACTACATTTCATTGCTGACAATGGAAGTCAAAAGAACCTCCTCTCAGTAGGGGTCGTGAGTGGCTAGGATTCCTGACCACAACACACCCACAACTGAAACCATCGAGTGGCTTCACCAAGGATGGGATCTCCATGTCAGCCAGCAGTGCCACCTTTCCTACAACATCAAGCCCTCCACAGATAAGGTATTATGTGACATTTCTCCTCTTGATGTTTCTCATATATTATTAGGCCAACCATAATTATGGAAGTGACATTATGTGTATGATTCACAACCTCGTGTTGTGATTATTACTTTTGGAAATAAGTTGTACATGGTAGCAGAGGTAGCACCGCCTATTACCATCTCTTTGGTTCCTGCAAAACAATGTAGTATGCTCATTTCAAAAACCAGAAAAATTATTTTCTTGATGATTTTCCCTTAGGGAAAGAAGAATATTGTGGTCATGACCTCCACAAAAGGCTCCTCCACTCTGAAAAAATAGATGGACAAGGTCATGGAGGAGTATGAGGATATCATCACCTCCTCGATAGGGGTGCATCCGCACTGTCGAGTCAAGCACTCCATCGATCTTACCCAAGGTTCATCACTGCCCAATGGAACAATCTACCGACACTCTGTTGTGGAGAATGATGAAATCAAGAGGCAGATTCAGGATTTGTTGCAGAAAGGTCACATTCGGTTGATTTCATTGCATTGTAGGAGCTCGATCGTGTTGGCGCAGAAGAAGGATGGGAGTTTGAGACTCTTTATTGACTATCGAGTGCTGAACAAGATCATTGTTTGGAATAGGTACCCAATCCAAAATATTTATGGCCTTCTGGACCAACTCAAGCAGGAGAAATATTTTAGTAAGCTCGAATTGAAGTCTAGGTATCACAACGTACCAATCGAACTCTTTGATGTGTGGAAGACTGCCTTCAAATCCAGGGAGAACCTTTTCAAATGGTTATTCATGCCTTTCGGGTTGATGAATTCCCTTGCAACCTTCATGAGGTTGGTGGATGACATCTAGCATCCATTCACCAACTCATTTTTTGTGTCATACTTCTATGAAATCCTGATATTCATCATTTCTTGAGAAGAGCACCTCGATCACATCTGACAAGTCCTCCAAACACTACAACAACACAATTTGTGTCCCAATTCAAAGAAGTGAACTTTTGGGATAACCATAACCACTCTAACAGAGGTCCAAAACGTTTTGGGCCTTGCAAATTTCTGCCGCAGGTTCATGTTGGGATTCTCTCATATCACTTGGCCCTTGAGTCAAGTCATCAAGGGAGGGGTGAAAGAAAAATCATTTTGGTAGAAATATCAACAGAAGGCATTTGTAGAGTTCAAACATCACCTCTTCTTTGCACAAGTTCTCACATTACCAAACTTGTAACAACCATTTGAGGTCGAGACAAATGCCTCTAACTATGCTATTGTGGTTTTTCTTACTCAACAGAGGAATCCAATGGCATGTCACAATGAGACACTTTTTGAGACATTCTGAAAGTATCCCACTTATGACAAAGAGATGTACTCCATTGTGAAAGCTTTCTAACAATGGAATCATTAAATTTTGGGAAAGGAAATAGTAATCCACACAAAACATTGTCCCCTACAATTCAAACAGACATAGGGGAAGTTGCAGAATGATCACCATCAAAAGTGGTCCACATACTTGTAAAAATTTCATTTGAACATCAATTATAAGAAGGGAAACACTAATAATGTTGAAAACTTCCTTAGCCGACCATTGATTGTAGTGCTAACCACTGTTCTCAACTCTTCTGGGCATGAGAGTTCCAATTGGATGCTTCTCTAGCAAAGCGATCGAGATTTCAGCCATACATACAATACACACTTGAAGGGTAAGCAAGTTCTAGATTTACAACTCTGGGATGCCCTGCTATGTGACTTGGGACACCTTTTTTCTCCTTCAAGCAAGCGTGCCAAGATGATTTGGGAAGCGTGCTACAGTCGGGTCATTGGGAATTTCGGGGTCAAGAAAACAATGGAAGTACTGTAGAATTATTTCTATTGGCCAAACCTTTGACATGATGTCGGGAAGTACATCAAGTCTTGCACTACCTGTGTCATTGCCAAACCAGCCATCAAGAAGAAAGTCCTCTATACTCCACGGTGTAACCCTAGTCGACCTTGGGAATCCATCTCCATGGATTACATGTCGGGACTTCCTTATACTAAGCATGGAAATGACTATTTTTTTGTGGTCGTTGACAGATTCTCGAAGATGGCCATTATGACAGCCTACAAGAAGAATATTGCAATAGAAGCCACTACTAAACTCTTCTTTGAACGAGCGTGGGTACACTTTGGAATCCCACAGTCTATCATCTCACATCAAGACAATAGGTTCCTGAGTAAATTTTTGTCCAGCCTCTGGTCAATGGTCGACAACAAGCTTACGAAGTCCATAACTTTCCATCTACAAACTAATGGCCAAACATATGTCATCAACCGGATGATTGTACACATTCTGTGCATGTACAACTCAAAGCATCCACTCGCATGGGATGAGAGCATCCCCTATGTACAACATAAATATAACTGGGCTCTCCATTGCTAAAACAACCACATCCCCTTTCAGGTGAGATTAGGATTCGAAGCACTATGTCCCATTGGCGTAGCTATGCCATTTGCGGCTATACAGGTAGATTCGGCTGCTGTCCAATGTAAGGCTGCCAAGTCAAACAACTTCATTCATCACATTAAACACATCCTCCAACAAGTTCATGACATATTTTACAGAGCCAGTGCTAACTACAAGCACTGACATGATCAACATCGGGTGAGACATAAATTCCACGTGGGCAACAAAGTGTGTGTAAATTTGCAAAGGAGAGGCTCGTTGGACCTTGCCGCAAGATTCACCCACTCCGATATGGGCCATACACCATCACCAAGGCTGTAAGGGCGATGCCATTTCGCTCACCATTCCAAAATTCCCTGGTGTGCATCGAGTACTCAATGTGTACCACCTTCAACCCTACTTTCTGCCTGCACTAGAAATATCTGACATGGAAGAATAACTAACAACAAAAGAGTTAAACCCCTACTACATGGAACAAGCCACAACTGATCATATCAAGGATACAAATATCAAGAACACTCGCAAAAAAATGATCCTGATATATCGAGTTGTCAATGTAGGCGAACTCCTTCACCATGGCAAGTGGCTCACCAGCGAAGAAGTGCAACAAAAGTTTCCTCATCTCAGGGAGGAACTCAAGGAAATGGGGACCACTGCTTCCTAAGGGGGGAGGAAAGATATAGGTGGATATTGGTGGCCACCCAAATATTCCACTTGCACCCCCACCATTGTTTCTTTCACTTTTTTCAGTTTTCTTAATTATAGCAAAATTTACTATTTTTAGCAGTTTTTTGGGTCCTAAACTTTCGGAAAAACATGGGAGTTCCATTGATTTTTCACACCCAAAATTTTTAGTCCTTGGATAGATATTTGTAACAAGGTATTGATCGTATCAAAGAGAGATCAGATGCAAAATTTACATCCCTGGGAAGTTGATGTACTAATTTACCCAAACAGGGTCCATAGTTTTGGCTTTTCATCTCCTAGGGTAAGGTATTTTATGATTTGGGTTTTCAATTGTTCCTCAATAATAAATAGGCCTTTTAGCCTCATTGTAACATAGGTCATAGCCTTGTATCCCCTACATCTCTTCTTGGAAATAGGCTACCACCACTCTAGCTGGTTAAGTTCCATTCTGTTTGCAAGCATATTTCAGCTATTTGTTACACCGAGAGGTGCTCTGCAACCCAGTATAGGGTACACGTGTAGATTTAATGTGAGAAATTTAATGTAGACCTTTGACATGTTAGATTATAAGGCACATGTTTAAATGTAATGTGAGAAATGTATGGTAAGATATGTATTTTAAATAAACATTTGAAATGTCAGAGTATATTCACCAACACTCAAAAGAGAGGTATGGTAAATAAATAAAAATATAAATAGACTGAGGTATGCTAAATAAAAAATAAAACCTCTTTTAATACTTACTCCAGAGGTATGGTGAATAAATAAATATATATATATATATATTGGAACTATATTCACCAACACTAAAAAAAGAGGTATGGTAAATAAATAAAAATATAAATAGACTGAGGTATGGTAAATACAAAATAAACTCTCTTTTTATACTTACTCTAGAGGTGTGGTGAATGAATAAAAATATAAATAAATTGGGGGTATGGTAAATAAATAAAACCTCTTTTTATAATTACTCTAGAGGTATGGTATATAAATAAAAATATAAATAGACTAGAGGTATGGTAAATAAATAAAACCCCTTTTTATATTTACTCCATAAACATCTTTATATTTACCAAAACTAAAAATGTCGTTTTAGGTAGGTGAAGCCTATGGGCCAAATACCATGGTACAAATTATTATTAATACCATGGGAAAAATACTATGGAAACATAAATAGACTAGAGGTATGGTAAATAAATAAAACTTATTTTTATATTTACTCCATAAAGAAAACTGAAACCTTGCCCGGGTGTAAAACAAAGTGATTTCAAGAATCTATTTCTAAATTTATAAAAGAAAAAGCCTAGATCCATATTAATTCCGGATCTGTCAAGGGCTGAGAGGGATCAAATATTTAGAGGTGCAAACTTTTCGTCAACTTTTTCACTCAAAAAAGAAGTTTTCAGCTCTAGAGGTTTGATCCCTCTCGACACTTAATAGATCGAGAGTTAAGATGAATCTTGGTTGGTTATTAATTAAATGAAGTTTTATTTCCACTGCATCTCTGCGTTTATGTGTATTTTTACATTTCATTATATTCCTGCATAAATCTTGTTCAAACACAATTAAGGGAAGCTCCAAAAATTTGTTCGTAAGCGCTAACTAAGCAATGAAACTAATTAGTTCTAGAAAAAATTATGCTTTACTACTTTTAAGATAAAATTAGTTTGTAGAATATTTGGTGAAATAAAGGTCATCCTTAGGGGGGTCTATCAAGGAAAAAACAACACAATTGGAAGATTATATACATGTATACAAGGTTCTGCTCTAGAATCCTAAAGGGCTACCACCCAAGAGGCAAGTGGAGCATGAGATCCAATTGTTTTGACACTCTCCATTACCAAATGTTAATTGTTTATAAAGGGAAATGAGGTGAAGAAGTAGTTGTAATAGCAATTGGAATATGGTGTTATTTTACTGTACCTAACATGTGGGTCACCCATTATAATTGTGCCTAAGAAGGATGTGACTTGGTGGATGTGCATTGGCTATAGGTTTTAAAAACAATTATTCTCAGTAATGGGTACCTCTTTCCTAGGATAGAGGATCTTTTATGTAACAAGATAAATACTTCACCAAGATAGACTTACAATCACGGGGTCACTAGATTTGAGTCAAAGAAGAAGATACCTAGAAGACCACCTTCAAAGCTAGAGAAGGTTTGTATTAGTGGTTAGTTATGATATTTAGCCTATGAAATGCACCAAATAATTTCATAAAGTTAGTTAATGATATATTGTGCACTTGTATAAGCTCATTTTTTATTTTTTATTTGGATTAATGACTAGTATACATTGCTACCTACAAGGAGAACATATCACATTTGATGTAGGTGCTAGAGACTTTAAAGAAGCAGTAATCATTGTCACATCTCAAGAGGTGTGACTTATCACAATATACTATGGTGTATTTGGGATATATGATAGGTGGAGGAGATTTGAAGATAGATCCTTCCAAGATGGAGGTCATCATGAAGTTGTCGGTAAGGGTTACTAAATGTTTTTGAGGATAAGAGTTTTGTTGAGGCAACATAGTACTTGAAGAAAGTCATAAAGTTGTTGTTAGTAGTAGCAACACCACTCCACACCATAATTTCAAGTTGCAAGGGTTTCGAGTTGGGAAAGGGTCGTTGAAGAGCCTTTAAAGTGTTAAATAAGAATATTAGTCAAACATTGGTACTAGCATTAATAAAATTACAATATCTCTTTGAAGTGGAGACATATGCATGTGGGCATGTTATGGGAGCAATCTTGATGCTAATTAATTAAATTAAAAAAAAAATTACAAAATTCATACAAATGTAAAATAAAATTAAAACAAGAACCTACCATACTAATACTAAAAATCTCTAATAAAAGAATATATCAATTTAGATCTATTTTAACCTAGATATTTTATACATTGATCCATTATTTTTTTATTTTCTTATAATCCATCTTAATGCTTATTAAACCTTCGATTAAAATAGATCTATGCTAATATTTATATCAATCCCATTAACAAAGCACTAGAAGCCAACTAGGTAACAAAATAGGCCTACCACTACATTATGTCCTACCTAGAAACAAGCATTGTTAAATTTGAATTTTGAATGGGCACACACTTGATAAGTGGTGGAAGTTCCATGATAATAGCCTCAAAGATAGATTAAGGTATTTTATCATCATAAGAAACAACTAGATGATTTAGATTCGTTAATGAAATACATGAAAACTCAATTTTATCACCATAAGGAACAAATACAAGATTTAGATTCCTTAATGAATTTTTCCTTAATGCACATGACAATTGAACTCAAACAGGAGAGCTACAAATATTAGCAAATGCGTAAAAGAATGATCAAGAATGAATAGTGATTAAGTATGTTTATGAAATCAAAAAATTTGGGATGTCAACATTTTTTCTTCTTCTTATTATCATCTGTGCAAGTGATTGTGGTCATGAAAAAAAACTAATCAATTTTTTTTTTAAGATACAATAACATTATTTTCTGGCTAAATTTTAAGAAAAAATCATATAGAAGTGTATTGCCTTTATATTCTGTTTCTAGTTCCTAAAAATGCAATCTAAGATGTTTCTATATATTTTGTAGCTAGAAATGCAAAAATTAGAATTGAGCACTTGTTCTTGTTGTTTAAATCATGTGTATAAATGACTATGGTCATATATGGAAATTATGTTACCTCAAACAAAATAAATTGCATTGTTTTTTATTGCATTATATCAAATATGATGAATTAAAAATTAAATGAGTTATAGATGTTATGTCAAAAGTTATAAGGGCATACCGTACTACAGATGTAAGGGTTGTCAATTACATTGAAAGTATTAAGGAGATTCTCTATAGATTAGAATAGTTGAAAAGCATAGTTCTTACATATTTTCCATAGAGGGAGGAATCAAATGTAGAGTGAGGTCAAGGAGAGAAGCCACGCTCTAAATGGCTTCATTGTCAATTCTTCTTTATAAGGAATATTTTGGTACAATGGTAAAAATTCTTATGATGAGGTGTGTAATCTTGTTGAGAGATTTCATTTTATATGGATGTGATGTGAAATACATCAAACCATGGGTAGAGACATTGTTGAGAGATTTCTTGTTATATGGATGTGATGTGTAATATATCAAACTATGGGTAGAGACAACGTAACCCTTGAGAGGTTTGAGAGGTTTAGTTGACCATGATTGTTCTCAAAATAATAATAAATCTTCTCTATAGTAGACATGTATAACATGAAAATATATTTTTTTGTATGTTTTGAAGGACATGATTTGTGGTATAAGTGAAAAGGAATCATATTCTAAATCACATAATGCTCTAGAAAAAATTATAGTTGTTTGGAGAATAAAAAGATAAATATTCTCTCTCAAACTCTAGGATAAATATTTTAATAAAATTTTAGTTATTACATATTGTAAAAGAAAACCAAATAATCTTAGAGAAAATATATCTAAAAGTAGAAGAAAAAAAGTAAAAAAGACTTTAAAACCATAGAAACTATTTTAACAAAAAAATACCTTTAATACAAAACAAAACAAAACAAATATAATTTAACAAAAAAATAATAGGAGTGGAAAGAAAATTTAATACAATGAAATGTACATATAAAATAAAACTATATAAGGAGTGACTTTACTTTATTTTAGATGTTATAAATGCATTTAAATGAGCAATACAAGAATTAAAAAAAAGATATTTCCAATGGAAATTTACAAATTAAGCTTGACTTCATTTTAATCTTGAGTTGGAAAACACATTATATTAGGGCAGGGTTTAATTTATAGATGAAATGTCATTTTTCACTAGAATTTGGGGATTCAATTTTAAGAAAAATTATGATTTATTTTTATTTAAAATATATTTTGGAATGAATAGATAGATTCAGTACTTTAAAAAACCATAAACCATGACTTACTAGAATTCTACATATTCAAAAACTATTCAAAAACTTAAGTTAAAACATTTAAAAATCTTTGAAAAAACAACGCTTAAAAAATCATTTTCATCTGTGATATTAAATTTAATTTAGTATTAAAAATACATAAAATATAACTTGAAAATAAACCTAGGCAATTATATTGAATGCGTTAAGATCGAAACAGGGAAATATAACGACCTCTCTACGATAACTACTTCTCTAAATAATATTACTCGCTGATGGCACAAAAAAAAGCAAAGGACCAGAAAAGGGCAAGATTACATGAAGTACTTAGTACCGTGTATCAAAGATTCCACCAAACCTTCCAAATTGAAGAGAACCGAACTACTTCACATGGGACCTGGATAGATGACGTGGAGGTGAAGAGAATTTCTTGAACCCTTTTTCTTGAAAAACATCTTCAGCTTTTTTCTTGGAAAGAGTTTGAAGCATTCTAAGTTTTTTTGTTTTGTTATAGATGTTGTGGTCCGCTCCTTTTAACGGTCCATCAAGATTTTTTTTAATGAAAAGGATCATTTAAATAATATCCGAAATATGTGCAGATATTTTTTCTTGTTTCTTGAAAAATCATCTTCAGCTTTTTTCATAGAAAGCTTTTGAAGCGTTCTTTTTGGTTATAGACGTTGTGGTCCGCTCCTTTTAACGGTCGATCAAGATTTTTTTAACCGAATAGTCCGAAACGAAATATCTTCCTAAGTTGTCTTCAAAGATCTGGGGAGTTATTGGATCTCATTCTCCCCACGATTGAGTGCACAATCAATGTAAAGGAGAGACAACCATCTGGGGAGTTATGGGATCTCATTCCCAGCAAAAATAGAGGAGAGACAACATTGCGAAATAGGCTTCAACGTCCAATTAGCAAAATAGGCTTCTATCAACAGGCGAATTAGCAAAACAATTGTAATCGCTGAGTTTTATGTTCGATTGCAGGTGGAACCTAACACGAATTTAGGCATTGTACGTATCTGATCAGTCACAATGCATTGTAAAGACAACTTCCGAAGATAGTTCGCTCCCAGTTGTTTCATCGATAGAGAAGGGATTATTGAAGAGCCCATGTCTATCTCCGTGTGGCTGTGACTTCGTGTTGTGTCTATATTGTGTGTCTTCGTTTCTATGTGTTATTGAAGAGCCGAGTTGTTGTTTCATCGATAGAGAAGGGATTTGCATGGACGAGATGAATGAAAGACGTTGTGTCATATTTGTTGCAGCCATGACAGGTATGCTTCTGGTATTTATTTTGGTATGGTTATTTTATTACTTTATGATTCTGTTAGTTATTAATCACATATATCATCAGTTTAGTTTATATGTCATTAGTCAGTTTAATTTATATATCATCAATTTACGGTCTCATGTATCAAGATAGATTTCTCTATATAATTATATTTAGCCCTTTCTGGAATCATTGTTCTTCTTCACTTTGTCATAGATGTTAAAGCTATATGCCATTTCCCGCAAGCGATTATCTCTCATCCACTCTGTTTTATTCACCGTTAATTTTGTATGTATATATTATTTTTTATTTTTTTATCATTATAGATTTTAAACATTAATTTTTGAACTCCAGTATCATTACTCATTTAAATTTGTGTATAAATTATTGTTTTACATTCTCGATGCCTCGCAGTTTTATCTCTTCTTCACTTTGTCATAGATGTTAAAGCTATATGCCATTTATCTTCACAGATGCCTGCACATTATCTCCTAATTCATCCAAAGAGTTCTCTTTATTCACTCATTATATATATATATATATATATATATATATATATATATATATATATATATTCATTTTTATATCATTATATATTTTAAACATTAATTTTGAACTCCCGTATCATTACTCAATTAAATGTGTGTATAAATTATTCTTTACATTCCATAAATTTCATGTTTTATCTTATCTTTTTTAAATATTTGATTATGTTATTTTAAATATTTAGGTTATTCAATAAATACTTATATAAAATTAAATTAATATCATATAATTAAATTTATTGTTCTATATTATATAATATTGGATTTATATGATTTATATTTATATTTATATTGTTATTAGTGCATGAATTTTTTAGTTAATTATTATATTTCAATTGTTTAGTAGATTTGTATTTGTATAAATACTTATTAATTGAAATTATATAATAAAGAAAGGAATATTTTTTTGAATTGAATTTTTTGATTTATATGTGATAGTTTATAATGTGAAAGGATATCTTTGTATTCTTTTATTATATGTAACTATTTATCATTTGAAAATTGGATGATATAAAATAGTTTAAATTGTTTTATTAGTAGAATTGTTTTATTTATATATGATATGTGAAATATATGCATTTGTTTATTCAAATGTGAAAAGATGTTTTAAAAAAAGTTTTTTTTTTTTTTAAATGTATCTATAAGTTGTAATTTTTAAAAATATATCATATTTTTTAGATGACACGACATTGATATTTATGTATAGAAGTTTTTTTGTTTATATTGATAGGTAAATGTTGGTGTATTTTATGTGTTTTCTCAAATGAAAGAAATTTTTGTTTGTTTATGTGATATGATGGTTGTGTTTTTTCTAATTAGATGATATGATTGCATTGAACGATAATATTATGTTGACAATTTTTGCAAGTTTAATTTGTATATGATTATGTATGTATTTGTTTTATTATTTGTAATATCATATAATGATTATGCTTCTTACATAATATGATGATTTTTGATTTCTAATTGATAACATGTTTTTGTTTGCTATGTGATGTGGATAGTATTTTTTAAATGATATGGTTATGATAATGATGATTATGTTTTTGTTTGTTTAATGGCATGCTTTAAGTTCTTAGATGATATGATTGTGATAATGAGAGAGATGGATAATAACAGTGAGGGGTGGGAGATAGAGAGAGTGGAGGGGGAGAGAGAGAGAGAGAGAGAGAGAGAGAGAGAGAGAGTGTAGGGAGAGAGAGAGAGGGAGGGAGGGAGAGAGGGACGGAGGAAGTGGGAAGGGTGGAGGGAGGGAGGTAGGAGGAGTGAGAGAGAGGGAGGGAGGGAGGGAGGGAGTGGCAGGTGGATGTAGGGTGAGAGAGAGAAAGAGAAAGAGGCAAGGGGGAGAGAGGGAGAGAGATATGGGGAGGGAGGTGGAGATAGAGATAGAAATATATGGGGAGGGAGGGGGAGAGGGAGAGGCAGGGGGGAGAAGGAGAACGAGAGAGAGAGGGAGAGGGAGAGAGATAGGGGGGCATGGGAGAAAGATATGGGGGGAGAGAGGGGGGGTGGATGAAGAGGGGTGGGGAGAGAGGGAGAGAGAGAGAGAGAGAGAGAGAGAGAGAGAGAGGACAAAGGGAGACAGAAAGGGAGAGGGAGAGGGAGAGGGGGATAGGGTAGTTGAAGGGGATGGGGAGAGAGAGAGAGAGAGAGAGGAGGGAAGAGGGAAGGAGAGAGTGTCAGAGAGGGAGAGGGGGATAAGGAGAGGGAGGGAGAGGGGAGGGCCAGATAGCGGTAGAAATATGGGGATAAGAGGGTGAGAGGGGAGAGAGAGAGATAGAGAGAGAGAGAGAGAGAGCGGGGCGGGGGAGAAGAGAGGGGGAGGTAGGGGGGAGAGAGGGGGAGGGAGTGAGCCTATGTGTGTTGTGTGTGTGAGGGAGAGAGAGAGGGAGAGGGAGAGTATGGTAGAGGGGCAGTTGAGGGAGAGGTAGGAGGAGAGAGAGGGAGGGGGAAGGTGAGAGGGGGAAAGTGGGAGGGGGGAGAGAGAGGGAGAGAGTGATGAGGGGAGAGAGAGAAAGGGAGGGGGAAGTAGTGTGTGAGAGAGAGAGAGAGAGAGGGAGAGAGAGAGAGTGAGAGTAGGGGGAGGGGCAGTGGAGGGAGAGGTAGGAGGAGAGAGTGGGAGGGGGA
>JAXQQM020082619.1:135000-145000 GCA_034641835.2 Pinus albicaulis
TCCTATGCCAAAGTTACATCCCCGGGAAGTTGATGTACCAATTTAACCAAATAGGGTCCATATTTTTAGTGATTCATATCTTAGGGTTAGTAGTTGAGGATTTTTCATTGTTCCTCAATAATAAATAGCCATTTGAGCCTCATTGTAACACAGTTCAGTGGCTTGTAGCTATCACAATCTTCTCAGAGATAAGTTACCAGTGCCCTAGCTAGTTTATTTCCATTCTGTCTATAAGCATATTTCATTTATTTTTTATTAATGAAATGAAGATTTATTCCTACTACATCTCTACATTTATGTATGTTTTTGTACTTCATTGTCTTAGTGCATAAATTTGGATCAGTGGTATCAGAGAAGTCTGCTCTTTCTCAATCCTTCTTTGCATGTCCCCAACGCGGTCGAGATATAAGGAGTTAGGGATCTATCTGGTTGAACCTTTGCAAGATCAGCCTCATAAACCCCGACGACCACACATGGGGGAAGAAAAGAAAGATGAGGGGCCAGGAGATCCTATCAAAATATTGCTCAAGAAGGCCCTCGAGAAAAACAAGAACATGATGATGGAAAAATTTTTCCATATCCTTCAACGGCTACCAATCGATGACGCATCTACATCCAACAGCCACTCTGGAGGTGCAAATCCTTTTAAGGTAAAATTAAAATTTGACATTCCCATATTTGAGGGCCAAATAGATGTAGACATTGTAGAAATATGGTTGAATCTATTAGAAGTATATTTCTCAGTTCAATACTTTTTTTCCTGAGAAAGTGTTACTTTTTCACTCCTCAAAGCCGCCCCCCATGTCAAGGACTGGTGAGAAACCTACTGGGAGAAAAAGGGCGAGGAGGAACCCTTTCTGTTCTCATTTTCATTGAATTGGAATTATTTTCAAGATGCCATGAAGGAAAAATATTATCCCGTGAGGAGCTATGATGAAAAATACATACAATGGAATACATTGTGGCAACAAAGGGATCAAGATGTCCATGAGCTGACGAATTTATTCCATACCATGAGCATAATGGTGTTCCTCGACATCTCCTCAATTAGTGCAACATACTGGTATGCTACCAAGATTGAGAAAAATGTCAAATAGAAGAAGTGAGACTTTGGATCTGAAAATCACAAGCAAGGGAAAGGTGCCCCCGAACCACAGAAAAAAGGACAAAGACAATGCAGGGCATATTGAGACAACCCGCCAAAGACACAAACAAATAATAACACCATGAAGCCAAAGAAGGACAGTGAGATGTGGTATGAATTCCATATTATCTCTGCACACAACACAAGTGAGTGTTAGGCCAAGTAGTCACTGGTGGCAGAGTTGAAGGTTTCTGAATCAGATGCATGCTCTGACTCTGAATCAGAACTTGAAAAGGGGATTGAAAAAGGGAAGTGTATTATGGATGTGGAGCCCAATGCCATATTTGCCTCCACGAAGATCCACAAGAAGGAACCATAAAATCTAGATGAGGGAGAATGCCTCTTCCATTCCCAGATGTGGGTAAAGGGTCCCCTGCTGCAGTTCATTGCTGACAGTGGGAGTCCAAAGAACCTCATCTCAGAAGAGGTTGTGAGTGGCTAGGATTCCTGACCACAACACACCCACAACCGAAACCATAGAGTGGCTTCACCAAGGATGGGATCTCCAACCACGCCAACAGTGCCACCTTCCCTACAACATCAAGCCCTTCACAGATAGGGTATTATGTGACATTGCTCCTCTTGATGTTTCTCATACATTATTAGGCCAACCATAATTGTGGAAGTGACATGAATCCTCCCACATAATCACTAGAGGATATCCCTCTAGTATTAGGGATTATTTGTGGCTTTCCCACCATATCTAAGCATGGCCCTCTAATCTCATATGATAAATAAAAAATCATTTCCTTCCTCTACGTTCAAAACACTAAAATAAATCTATAACTATTGTAATCAATGATTTAAATTGAAAGGGAGATAATGTGGGTCAAAGTAGAAGTATCACAATTAAGCTTTATAGGAGCAAGAGAGGAAGTAGAAATGGGGTAAAGACAAAAATACAATATCCATAACACATTAGTGCAAAGATACAAACAACCGCTAAAATCATTGTAAAATTTAAGGTAATTCACATGAGAAGTGATGGAAGCTACATCTAGAGCTCAAGTCATAGAACCAAAGCAATGATGCTAAGAATAAAAATATAATGGCCATATATTCAAATGATTAGGTGGAAAGAAGCTCATTTGTGGATGAGAAGATTGCATATTCATTAATGCAGAAGGGGATGAATCTAAGTAGCCATAAAAAATAATAAGTGAAGGAACTGACCATACTCTTCCATATAAAGCCACAAGTCAAGAAGACAAAAAATTATGCTCTATTTGACTCCTAATCATAGGAAAATCTCCTAGAAATAAATCTAGTTCCAAAATCGGGACTGAAGACTCATGACCATACTAGCTAATAACCATTAAGATGCATCAAAATGGAGGAAAAGATAGAGGTAGAGAAACCTATGCATAATAAAATTTACTATTATTGTTAATTTTATTGATGAAGTAGAATTAGATGTAGTTCCACTTCATGTATGTAGAGTTATGTTTGGAAGTCCCTATACGTACATGTTTGATGCAATATTTGTGTGAAGATCCATCTAGTATTAACCATCAAGGATGGAAATACTTCACCGTCACATTGATCCACGTAGATATTGTTGGCCACATTTCTATTCAACTTGGAGCCCCACCATCATTTCTTTCTTTTTTTTTAGTTTCCTTAATTATAGCACAATGAACTATTTTTAGCAGTTTTTCAGGTCCTAAAATTCCGGAGATGTTTTGACATCCTAAACAAAGTTTTTTGGGAAAATAGGGAGCAACATGGAAGGTCCTTAGATTTTTCTCAATCCAATGTTGTAGTCCTAGGATATATATTTCTAATGTGTTATTGATCACGTCAAATAGAGATCATATGCCAAAGTTACGTCCCCGGGAAGTTGATGTACCAATTTACTCAAACACCGTCCATAGTTTTAGTGATTCATATCCTAGGGTTATTTATTTGAATGTTGAGGATTTTTTATTGTTCCTCAATAATAAATAGCCATTTGAGCCTCATTATAACACATTTTAGTGGCCTGTAGCCACCACAATCTTCTCAGAGATAAGTTACGAGTGCCCTAGCTAGTTTATTTCCATTCTGTCTGTAAGAATATTTCATTTATTTGTTATTAATGAAATGAAGTTTTTCTTCTGCTACATCTTTGAATTATGTGTATTTTGCTATTTCATTATCTTAGTGCATAAATTTGGATCAGTGGTATCAGAGAAGTCTGCTCTTTCTCAATCCTTCTTTGCATGTCCCCAACGCGGTCGAGATATAAGGAGTTAGGGATCTATCTGGTTCAACCTTTGCAATATTAGCCTCATAAACCCTGACGACCACACATGGGGGAAGAAAATAAAGTTGAGGGATAAGGAGATCCTATCAAAATATTTCTCGAGGAGGCCCTCGACAAAAATAGGAACATGATGATGGAAAAAGTTTCCCATATCCTTCAACGGCTACCCACCAGTGATGCATCTACATCCAGCAACCACTCTGGAGGTGAAAATCCTTTTAAGGTACAATTAAAATTTTACATTCCTATATTTGAAGGCCAAATAGATGTAGATGTCGTAGATAGATGGTTGAATCTATTAGAAGGATATTTCTCAGTTCAATACTTTTTTGTCTAAGAAAGTATTACTTTTTCACTCCTGAAAGCCTCCCCCCATGTCAAGGACTGGTGAGAAACCTACTGGGAGAAAAAGGGAGAGGAGGAATGCTCTCTGTTCTCATATGTACTGACTTGGAATTATTTTCGAGATGCCATCAAGGAAAAATATTATCCCGTGAGGAGCTATGAGGAAAAATACATATAATGGAATACACTATAGCAACAAAGGGATCAAGATGTCCATGAGAAAATGAAATTATTCCATACCATGAGCACAATTGTCTACACATATTTATTTAGGAGGAAATGGTGTTCCTCGACATCTCCTCGATTAGTGCGGCATACTGGTATGCTGCCAAGATTGAGAAAATTTCAAACAGAAGAAGTGAGACTTTGGATCTGAAAATTAGAATTAGGGGAAAGGTGCCCACGAACCACAGAACAAAAGAAAAATACAATGCAATGCATCTCGAGAAAACCGGCCAAAGACACAAACAAATAATAACACCATGAAGCCAAAGAGGACACCGAGAAGTGGTATGAGTTCCATAATAGGTCTGCTCACAAGGCAAATGAGTGTCAGGCCAAGTAGTCACTGGTGGCCGAGCTGAAGGTTTTTGAATCAGATGCATGCTCTGTATCCGAATCAGAACCTGAAAAGGGGAATGAAAAAGGGAAGCGTATTATCGATGCGCAGCCCAATGCCATCATCACCACCACAAAGATCCAACATAAGGAACCATAAAATCTAGAGGAGGGAGAGTGTCTCTTCCAATACCAGATGTGGGTAAAGGGTTCCCCACTGCAGTTCATTGTTGACAGTGGAAGTCAAAAGAACCTCATCTCGACAGTGGTTGTGAGTGGCTAGGATTCCTGACCACAACACACCCACAACCGAAACCATCAACTGTCTTCACCAAGGATGGGATCTCCATGTCAGCGAGCAGTGCCACCTTTCCTACAACATGAAGCCCTTCACGGATAAGGTATTATGTGACATTTCTCCTCTTGATGTTTCTCATATATTATTAGGCCCACCATAATTTTAGAAGTGACATGATGCACATGAGTCAGAACATCGTGTTGTGATTATTACTTGTGGAAATAAGTTGTACATGGCAGCAGAGGTAGCACCACCTACCACCATCTCTTTGGTTCCTGTAAAACAACGTAGTATTCTCATTTCAAAAACCATAAAAATTATTTTCTTGATGATATGCCCTTAGGGAAAGAAGAATATTGTGGTCACGACCTCCACACAAGGCTCCTACACTGGGAAAAAATAGATGGACAAGGTCATGGAGGAGTATGAGGACATCATCACCTCCTTGGCAGGGGTGTGTCCACACTGTCGAGTGAAGCACTCCATTGATCTTACCCGAGGTTTTCCTCTACCCAATGGACCAATCTACTGGCGCTCTGTTGTGGAGAATGATGAAATAAAGAGGAAAATTCAAGAGTTTTTGCAGAAAGGTTACATCCGGTTGAGTTCTTCGTGTTGTTGGAGCCTGATCCTGTTGGTGCAGAAGAAGGATGGGAGTTTGAGACTCTTTATTAAATATCGAGTTTTGAAAAAGATCACTTTATGGAATAGGTACCCAATCCCAAATATTGATGAACTTCTAGACCAACTCAAGGGGGAGAAATATTTCAGTAAGCTCGACATTAAGTCTAGGTATTACCAGGTACCAATCAAACTCTTTGAAGTGTGGAAGATTGCCTTCAAATCCAGGGAGAGCCTTTTTGAATGGTTATTCATGCCCTTCAGGTTAATGAATCCCCTTGCAACCTTCATGAGGTTGGTGGATGACATCTTGCATCCATTCACCAACTCATTTGTGTTATCGTAATTCGATGACATCTTGATCTTCATCTAGACTTGGGAAGAGAACCTCCACAACATCTAACAAGTCCTCCAAACATTACAGCAACACAATTTGTGTCCCAATTCAGTGAATTTCACTTTTGGGATGACCTAGCTTCAATATCTTACATACATTACAGATGAGCTGCAGGTGAATGTCGATCCAACCAAGATCCAAGTCATTCGGGATCGGCCAACCCCAACCACTCTAACAGAGCTGCACAACTTTTTCGGCCTTACGAATTTCTGCCGCAGGTTCGTGTTGGGATTCTCTCATATCACTTGGCCCTTGAGTCAAGTCACCAAGGGAGGGGTGAAAGAAGAATTATTTTGGTATAAATATCAACAGAAGGCATTTGTAGAGTTCAAACATCACCTCTTCTTTGCACAAGCGCTCACATTACCAAACTTGCAACAACCATTTGAGGTCGAGACAAATGCCTCTGACTATGCTATTCTGGTTGTTCTTACTCAACAAAGGCATCGAATGGCATGTCACAATGAGACACTTTCTGACATAGTCTTAAAGTATCCCACTTATGACAAAGAGATGTACTCCATTGTGAAATCTCTCTAACAATGGAATCATTACATTTTGGGAAAGGAAACAGTCATCCACACAAACCACTAACCCTAGCAGTTCATACAGACACAGGGGAACTTGTAGAATGATCACCATCAGAAGTGGTCCACATACTTGCAAAAATTTCATTTGAAAATAAATTACAGGAAGGGCAGCACTAATAATGTTGAAAACTGCCTTAGCTGACCACTGATTGTAGTGCTCACTACTGTGCTCAACTCTTCTGGGCACAATAGTTCCAATTGGATGGTTCTCTAGCAAAGCGATCGAGAATTCAGCCATGCATACAATACACTCTTGAAGGGTAAGCAAGTTCCAGATTTACAACTCTGGGATGCCCTACTATGTGACTTGGGACACCTTTTCTCTCCTTAAAACAAGTGTGCCAAGATGATTTGGGAAGTGTGCTATAGTCGGGTCGTTGGGAATTTCGAGATCGAGAAAACAATGGAAGTACTGTAGAATTATTTCTATTGGCCAAACCTTTAACATGATGTCGGGAAGTACATCAAGGCTTGCACTGCCTATGTCATTGCCAAATCAGCCATCAAGAAGCAAGGCCTCTATACTCCACTGTGTACCCCTAGTGGACGTTGGGAATCCATCTCGATGGATTACATATCGGGACTTCCTTATACTAAGCATGGAAATGACTATGTCTTTGTGGTCATTGACAAATTCTCAAAGATTTCCATTATGACAACCTACAAGAAGAATATTACAATAGAAGCCACTACTAAACTCTTCTTTGAACGAGTGTGGGTACACTTTGTGATCCCACAGTCTATCATCTCACATTAGGAAAATAGGTTCCCGAGTAAATTTTGGTCCAGCCTCTGGTCGATGGTGGACACCAAGCTTAACAAGTCCATAAATTTCCATCTGCAAACTAATGGCCAAACATAGATCATCAACCGGATGATCGTACACATTCTGCGCATGTACAACTCAAAGAATCCACTCGCATGGGATGAGAGCATCCCGTATGTACAACATAAATATAACTGGGCTCTCCATTGCTAAAACAACCGCGTCCCCTTTCAGGTGAGCTTAGGATTCGAAGCACTGTGTCCCATTAGCGTAGCCATACCATTTGCGGCTACTTAGGTAGATTTAGCTGGTGTCCAATGTAAGGTTGACAAGTCAAACAAATTCATTCAGCGCATTAAGCACATCCGCCAAAAATTTCATGACATATTTTATAGATCCAGTGCTAAGTACAAGCACTGACATGATCAACATTGGGTTACACATAAATTCGAGGTGGGCGCCAAAGTGTGTCTACATTTGCCGAAGGAGAGGCTCGGTGGAACTCGCCGCAAGATTCACCCACTCTGAAATGGGTCATACACCATCACCAAGGCTGTAAAGGACAATGCCATTTAGCTCACCATTCCAAAATTCCATGGTTTGCACCGAGCATTCAATGTGTATCACCTTCAACCCTACTTTCTGTCTGTACTAGACATATCTGATATATAATAATAACTCACAAAAAAAGAGTTAAACCCCTACTGCATGGAACAAGCCACAACTGATCATATCATGGATATAAATATGAAGCACATCCAAAAAAAAAGGATCCTGATATATGGAGTTATCAAAGTAGGCCAAATCCTTCACCATGGCAAGTGGCTCACCAGTGACAAAGTTCAGCAGAAGTTTCCTCATCTCAGGGAGGAACTCAAGGAAATGGGGACCATTTCTTCCGAAGGGGAAAGGATTGATCTAGGTGGATATTGGTGGCCACCCAACTATTCCACTTGGACCCCCACCATTTTTTCTTTCATTTTTTTATTTTCCTTAATTATAGTACAATTTACTATTTTTATTAGTTTTTTGGGTCCTAAACTTCCGGAGCCATTTTGAGGCCCTAAACGAAATTTTTGTGGAAAATATGAAGCAACATGTGATTTCCATTGATTTTTCACACCCAAAAGTTATAGTCCTTGGATAGATATTTGTAACAGGGTATTGAGCATGTCAAAGAGAGATCATATGCACATGGTATGTCCCCGGGAAGTTGATGTACCAATTTACCCAAACAGGGTCCATAGTTCTGGCTTTTCATCTCCTAAGGTAATTTATTTGTATGTTTAGGGTTTTAAATTGTTCCTCAATAATAAATAGGCCTTTCAGCCTCATTGTAACATAGTTCATAGCCTTGTAGCCACCACATTTCTTCTTGGAAATAGGCTACCAAAACCCTAGCTAGTTAATTTCCATTCTGTTTTTAAACATATTTCAGCTATTTGTTACACCAAGAGGTGCTATGCAACACATGTATATTTAATGTGAGAAATGTAATGTAAACATTTGACATGTCGGAGTATAAGGCACATGTTTAGATGTAGTGTGAGAAATGTACGATAAGATATGTATTGTAAATAAACATTTTAAATGCCCGAGTATATTCACCAACACTCAAAAAAGTGGTATGGTAAATAAATAGGAATATAAATAGACCAAGTTATGCTAAATAAAAAATAAAACCTATTTTTATACTTACTCCAGAGGTATGGTGAATAAATAAAAATATATATAAATTGGAGGTATATTCACCAACACTAAAAAAAGAGGTATGGTAAATAAATAAAAATATAAATAGACTGAGGTATGGTAAATACAAAATAAAACCTCTTTTTATACTTACTCTAGAGGTATGGTGAATAAATAAAAATATAAATAAATTGGAGGTATGGTAAATAAATAAAACCTCTTTTTATACTTACTCTAGAGGAAAGGTATATAAATAAAAATATAAATAGACTAGAGGTATGGTAAATAAATAAAACCTCTTTTTATATTTACTCCATAAACATCTTTATATTTACCAAAACTAAAAATGAGGTTTTACTTAGGTGAAGCCTATGGGCCAAATACCATGGTATAAATTATTATTAACACCATGATTTAAATACTATGGAAATATAAATAGACTAGAGGTATGGTAAATAAATAAAACCTCTTTCTATATTTACTCCATAAATAAAACTAAAAAATGAGGTTTTATCTAGGTGAATCCTATGGGCCAAATACCATGGGCTAAATATTATGGGTCAAAAACCATATTTATAAAAGAGGTATGGTAAATAATTAAATATAAAAGAGGTATACAAAGGTATGGTAAATACATAAAAAAATATCAAATATGATTAGAAATCAACATATAAGTATATACCAAGCCTATGGGACAAATACCATGGTAAATAAAAGAGGTATGGTAAATAAATATAAATATAAATAAACCATAGGTATGGTAAAAATAAATCTTCTTTTTATATTTACTCCATACTCTTTATATTTACGAACACTCACAAAAGAGCTTTTATTTAGGTGATGCCTAAGGGCCAAATACCCTAATATTGATATTAAAATATTAATACTAATATTATTATTAATTATAATATTCATATTAATAAGTTATAATATTAATATTATCAAATTTAATAAATTTTGATCGCGAAGGTTTGTATTTAAGTACACTACATGCATGCATTGAATATCTCACTTAAAAATGTAAACATAAATGTAAATATAAAAGTAATGGTTATGATAATGATAATTATGTTTTTGTTTGTTAAATGACATGCTTTAAGTTCTTAGATGATATGACAGATTATAGAGAGGGATGAAGGAGGAGGTATATATAGAGAGGAGGAGGGGGAGAGATAAAGAGATGAGGATGAGAAGGGAGGGAGAGAGAGAGAGAGGGAGGGAGGGAGGGAGGGAGAGAGAGAGAGAGGGAGGGAGGGAAGGAGGGGAGGCAGGCAGGAGAGATGGAGAGAAATAGGCAAGGTGAGAGAGGGAGAGAGAGGGAGAGAGATGGGGGAGGGAGAGGGGGCA